>MU854345.1:0-172575 GCA_033296685.1 Parachaetomium inaequale
GAGTTGGCCTGGGCGATAGCTACATGCCGTTGGTGAGGTGTCCTCGGCGTAGCTGATGCAGATGGATGCATTGGCTAGTTTGAGAGAGACGGGCGTGGTGGTGGGATTTTAGGGGGTGGGGGGGGGAGAAGTTGCATTTCATAGATGCGAGGAGCTAGGGGGAGGGAGGTTAGGTAGATATGAATAGAGGATGGGATACTGTAGAAATGATTAGTGGTAACTTTGCTTTGGTCACCTTGAGGGAGTGGTGTGCGTGTGTGTATCTGTGGGTTCTCCTGTTCAAGTTCTCTAAAGAGGAGTTTATTTATGTTTTCTGCTGTCTGTGCTATATATTCGATTACCGACTTCCTAGCCTGCCTACTCGTGCCACATCTGCTTCATCCGGTAGGCCGCTCCTAGTAAACTAGACTGTAATGTACCTTTCCCAAAGCCCGATTCTATCCCTAAAAGTATGATTGAAGCGAAGGAGGTAAATAGGTAGGTACCAGGTAGACATGAAGAGAGAGAGAAGAAGAAAGCTCCACGCCACTACTGGCACGCTACTCGTGAAAAGGAGTAGGTACTTCGCTTAGTGGTTGCCGTTGACGCGGCACAGACGGTCGTCGACCTGCTCCCAGCGCTCGTTGCCCACGCAGGGGGTGCACCAGAGGACGTCGTCGGGGTCGACGGCGCGCTTGATGGAGACGCTGTGGAACGGGTTAGTGAGTTTGTTTCTATAGGTAGGTGGGTGGGTAGAGTTCGGGACGTACAGGCGCTTGTAGTGGGAGCCCCAGAACTCCTTTTGCCAGTTTGGTTCCTTGTAGTCGGCCTGCAGGAGGGGTGTCGTGTTAGTATTACTAGGTAAGGGGGGGTATACGGGGAGGGAAAAGGGTTGACGCACCTCGTTCACGTACGCCCCCATGTTGGGCGCTAGCTCCCGCAGCGCGGCGACGCGCTTCTGCACGCGCTTTTCGGCCTCGGCGGCGGCGGTTGCGTTCAGAGGCGCGAACTGGGTGCCGAAGGCTGGGGAGTGGACATGTCAGTTGGGCTCATGATAATGACGCTCCAAAATGGGCTGGTGAGAGACATACTCGCGTGGACATAGGCCTTGCGCCAGGCCGGTAGCACCGCGTTGCCGCAGCCGCGCGGCTTGGCGTTGTGCACGCCCTTGCCCGAGACCAGGTAGGCCGTCGACATCTCGCCGTCGGTGAAGCGCTCAAAGGCCTCGGACGTCCTGGTCAGGTTGGCCGTCAGCGAGTCCCGATCGAGCAGCCTTGACCCGGTGTAGCCGTTCTCGCCGGCGGTGCTGGTGTCGTAGTTCTCGGCGAACCAGCCGAGGAAGGACGGGTACGACTTGGCGCCCTCGTAGAGGGGCACGAACAGGCCCGGCCAGGTGGCGGCGACGTGGGCGAGGATAGGGTCCCACAGCGCGCGCAGCTCCTCGGCCGACGCGTCCTCGAGCACGCCGCCGAAGAGGATGCCGCCGACGGTGGTGTTGCCGCCGTCGAAGGGGTTCGCGACGGCGCGGAAGATGAAGCCGTAGCCCGACAGGCCCTGGTCGGCCAGCGAGGGCAGCTGGCTGACCACGTAGGCGACCATGTCGAAGATGGGGCGCGGGTCGGCGATCTCGGTGGTCACGAGCATCACGGTGGCCGATTCCAGCTTGGGCGTGGGGAAGGTCTTCATCGTGACCGAGGTCATGACGCCAAAGGTCGAGCCGCCGCCCTGGTCAGGGGTAAGGGGGTCAGTATCTGGATTTTGGAGACAGAGGGGAAGGACTTACACCGCGCATGGCCCAGAAGAGATCCTGGTTCTGGCACTCGTTAGCCGTCACAATCTCGCCTTTTGGCGTTACTACCTCCATCTCAAGGACTGCGTCTGCGGCAAGGCCGTGGCTCGGCGCCAGCAGGCCGTGGCCGGCGCCCTGCACGTAGCCACCCAAGGAGACGGTCTTTCCGCCGCCTCCCACGGCGGTCAGGTTCAGGGCGTCGAGTGCCTGGTACAGATCCCACATTTGCGTGCCGGCGCCCACCGTGACGGCGGTGCCATCAATGGTGACCTTGCAGCGGTCGGGGCGGAACGAGTCGTGGGCCTTGAAGCTCTTCATGTGATGGGTCCAGATGGAGAGCGAGTTTGGAGCCACTGAGCGGCCGATGTAGTCATGGCCGGTGCTCTTGACGACAAGCCTGACATTATGCTTCTTGGCTATGTGAAGGGCGGGGTGTCAGTGCCGGCTCCAGAATAGGGGCTGTTGGCGGTCTCTCACCAAACTTGATGCCCAGCTGGACATGGCGGGGTTCCGTGGCGTTTATAACGAAGACAGGATATCCTTGACCGCTGCACGGAGTACCTTCGAGTGGAAGGCAGGTGTCGTTGGACCACTGGTTCCAGTCAACCGAGACAGGGTCGGCCTGGTGGAACTCAAAGGTTGACCATGCTGCGCGGACGGCGGTGCATTCTGTGGCGTTGTAGGATGGCTGCTCGGGATGGCAGACAGCTCCTGGAGGAGCCGGTTGCAGCAGTCTTCCGGCAAGCGACTCATTGAGACGGGCCCAGTCCTGGGACGACGGCCAGTCCGGCGAGCCCGGAACTGCCTTGCAGGACGAATGGCTGCCCCCGTGTCTCGACTCGAGAGACGGAGTCAGCCCGGCGGCAGCGAGGACTGAGGAGGCGAGCTGGAGAGCAAAGGCTAGACGACTGGGGGGTGACATGGTGACGAGGAGGGAAGGGGACGGAGGGAAGCGCAGAGTGAAATGGCGCGATGCCAGGAGGTGTGCCCATTCACACAGACAGCGGCGGCCAGGCGCAATATTTATATTTATATCGAATCCCTCTTGACGGCCGGCGATGGCATCGTAGATCGTTTAGGCCCTGCCTCCATCTCCATGCCTGACCCGCAACCCTAGCGACCTACCTAGGTCGGTATGGCATTCCAGGGCGAGAATCGCGTCCGTAATTCGGGAACGGCTCCTATTTGTTGGCGTGCGAGGTAGAGGCCGTCTTTCGGTCCAGCCCCAGGCTGATCCACGCGTCAAAGGGTTCATCGGCCTGGTCTGCTGTCATCCCGGCAGATTTTGGCCCCGACCCCGTCCAAGGCGACGGATACGGAGCGGGGCTTGGCAGGGTTGTGTGGGAGCCCTCTTCATCGTTGTCCACGTGGGAGTCAACGAGACAGCCCTCTGTGAGTGCAAGCAGTTAAAGCGAGGGCGCGCACCGCCCTGCGTTGATTTCGGCCCCATCCATGATGTCTGGTTGCATCGTCGTCGTCATCGCACTGCCTGGTTGGGAAAGGCCCTCAAGACAGGGGTGCCTTTGTTGTGACCTGGTTGCGCGATCCGACTTTGGAGGAGTCAAGGAATTGATTCTTCTTGGATGCTGGGATACGCAGTTGTCGCTCGATCTGTGCATTTGATCTCAAGGCACGGGGTCTGTTGAAGGTGTGGCCCGGGAACAGTGCCGCTCCGTGATGCTTGTTGCATGCCATGAAGATCAGCAGCCGCTTGCGAGATTACCGACTTGGTATCTCGAGACACCTGAATCAGGTGGAATGACAAACGGCCCCTTATTCCGGTTGTGCTCGGCCAAGAAGACACGGCCGGCACCACGCACCGAGTTTGGTTGATGTGAGCTGACGCCGCAAGCAGTTGGTCGCA
Source organism: Parachaetomium inaequale (assembly GCA_033296685.1). NCBI lineage: Eukaryota > Fungi > Ascomycota > Sordariomycetes > Sordariales > Chaetomiaceae > Parachaetomium > Parachaetomium inaequale. The sequence continues at coordinate 3,633 of MU854345.1, forward strand.
GACTCGAGCACGCCGCATTCGAACGCGACGCTGTTGACGGTTGAGGGGTCCGAATACCTAACTAACGTCACAGAGGGTTTAGGTTGCGAAAGATATGCAGCATGGACCAAGTTGGTTGGTGGGCTGGGCTCGTATCTTACCGTACTGTGCCTGTATTGTACCTGTCCAACCAGCAGCGTGGCGCAAGCCATTCACGTTAATTAATTTACCTTACTCAAGTCAAGTCAGCCCAGGCCAGCCTCGAAACACCAAAAGCCAGTCTGACATTTTCCACGTCTTTCCCCCAGCAGCCGCCCATGACGACTGGCTTTTTGCGTTGGCGCGTACGACCCAGGGGATAACGACCAAAGGACGAGCCATCGCATCTGCAGCGCCGTGATCCCGTGGCTCCCGGACCGCCGCGTCTCCTATTCCCACATAGTACCAAGTACTTCGTCAGGCGCCTACCATGCAGGCCATCCAGCAAAAGTGCCGCCCGAAGCACCAGGTCCTCGTCCTGAAGTGCTACCCGCGCACCGCCAAGGGCGCCGTCGACGTCAAGCCCAACTCGAGCGAGCTCAGCTACCTGCTCTTCTACGCCCAGTCGCGCCGCTCCAAGATCCAGAAGGTCGGCAGCTTCCTCGAGAAGAAGACGGCCAGCGATGTCTATCGCCAGCGGATAGGGTACGCTCGCATGTTTACCGCACCACATCCACGCGCTAACTCTGCGACTCGACAGGAACGTCCAGGTTACGCTCCAAATCCTGACGGCCCTGATCGAAAAGACGCCAAAGGACCTCCCCCTCTTCGCATCATGCGTCCTCCACATCCTCGAGCAGATCCTCAAGTCCCACGACATCACCATGGTCGAGTCGTCCGTCCCGACCTTTGAGGCTTTCTGCACCCACCATGACCCGACCTCCCTCCTGGCCGACCAGGCCTACCTGCGCCAATACCTCTTCGTCGTCCAGCAATATGCCTCTCTCGCCTCGACGCGCGCATTTCCGGGGAAACTCGAGCCCAGCAAGCCGATCGCGCTTCGGTGGAGAAATGCCGGTCTGAAAGCCATCAAGAGCGTCGCCTCGTCCGATGCCCTCTCGTCCGTCACGACCCAGCAGTACGACCTGGCCGTCCCCATGATCCTCGAAAACCTGTGGACCGACAACGAAGATTTCCTCGACATTCTGCACCAGCGAGCCGAGATGGAGGAGAAGCTCGGCGGGGCGCTGCTGAGGAGACGGACCAGCGTCGCGACGGTGCAGACGGCCGAGAGCGAGTCCAACACGAACCCCATCGCGCTCGCCGACACGGCCGTGGACATGGACAAGTTGGCCGAGGAGGACACGGGCGTGCTGGCCATGGAATGTCTCAGACAAATCTTCGTGGCTACGAACCGGTCGCACGTCCATGCCGCCACTGTGGCGCTCCTCAAATTCATCCAAGAGCGCGTGGGCCAGCAGGAGGACGTCGTCAGGACCGACTCGGACGGGAGGGACAGCGGCTGGGCGGTCAAGATGTTCCTCCTAGCTGCCCGCTGGGCCCCTGTCGCCGACCGCTTCACCATTCTCGTCACAGCCATGGATGCGCTCGCCCAACAGCCCCTGACCGACGACACGCTGCGGCAGCATATCGTTCTGGCCGCCATGATCGGCGCGCTTCTGCGGTCTGATATCAACCTCATTGGCCTCAGTGTGATGGATGTTCTTGTCCAGTTTATTGCGCACATCCGGAAAGTTGTGCAGATGCCAGGGGACCCGAACAGCATGCGCACCGAGCCGCATCTTCCAGGGGAGCCCGACCCCCGCTCCCCGACCGGCCTTCAGTTCACCGACAAGGCGGAGCAAGCCGCGGTTGAGCGCAAAGATATCTTGTTCCGGCTACAGGAATGCATTGGAGATCTGGCCACCCACGTCTACTATGCCGACCAGATTTCCGACATGATTTCCACCATACTGCAAAGGCTGAGGCCGTCCAGGTCGAATAGCACTACGGGCTCGCCCCACGGAGACAAGGCCGACACCCCTAAATCGTCCGTGCAAGGCCTTGCCGACGAACATCACGTCGATTCCCTATTCGCTCTTACCGTGGCCAAGATCGCCGCGCTGAGAGCAATCAAGTCGGTTCTCCTTGTCGCCAACCCACGGACCAAGATGAGCGGGAACCTGGGCCTGTCACGAAGCCACGTTCCGATCCAGGTCTGGGATGGCACGCAGTGGTTGCTGCGGGACCCCGACGGCCTCGTCCGGAAAGCATACGCGGATGCCGTCATGACGTGGCTGGACCGCGAGACAACAAGTGCCGACGGGAAGGCCATAGACGAGACGGCTCGGCCGATGCTCAAGAACCGCGAGCTGCCCGGCTCGACGCTTGCCAAGAGGGCCGTGTCTAGTGCGTCTGCCCGTGAGAAGCCCGTCAAAGCCCCCCGGTCGCACTTCTTGCAGCTTCTTCACCTGTCCATCTACGACAACGCCATCCAGTACATCGACTACGAGACCGATATCCTGCTCCTCCACGTTTTACTCGCAAAGCTCGTGGACAAGCTTGGCGTGAACGCCGTTCGATACGGCCTGCCCATGATCTTCAGGCTCCAGGAGGACATCCAGGATGCCGAGACGCCGATCCACAAAGTCCGGCTAGGCAGCCTGGTGCATGGGTACTTTTGGATGCTGACCGAGAAGTTTGACTTTGAGGGAGCTGTTGTGGGGAGGGCGATTCATAACGAGATCGTCCGGCGCCGCACCAAGAACTTTTGGGTCGAGGGCGTCAACATGCCGGCGCCTCTGCTCGACCTGGTAGGGACGCCGGGCACGGTGCGGCGTCAACCGCGGCTCCCCACTGAGGAGATCGAGTCGGAGGCGCTGCTCCCCTTCGACGAGCGGCTGGGGCTGGTGGAGTGCGTGTGCACGGCGTACCAAGAGCAGACAACCTCTCCGCCGCAGAGCCCGGCCGCTAGCCCCGGCCGCAGCTTCTCGCACCCCATTCTGGGCTCGACGATGAGCACCATCCCGAGCATCGAAACGGAGCACGAGATACCGCCCCATATCCGTGAGCAGATGCTCAGCGAATGGACCCGTGACGCCGTCCTCGCCGCCGTGCAAACGGCCAGCAAATCCGCATCGCTCAACGGCTCTCGGTCGGGAACCACGGGCACCAACCGCCTGAACGCCAACGGCGCACTGGCAGCGAACGGACACAACCTCAGACCAGACAGGTCGTCTCCCCACGGCAGCAGGACAAACCTCCGCCCGTCGACCTCACCAGTCGGCGACGGGATGCGCAAGTCAAGCCTCCGCAGCGGCCACTCCCCCACGCCTGCCAGCAGCGGCGGCGGCGGCGACGCCAAGGAGCAGGTGGTCACCTCGGTCGAGCAGCTCAAGCTCGTCCTGTCGGGCCACCTGCAGCCCCCGCCGACGGCCATGCACGGCCACGGCCCCAGCTTCCAGCACGACGACTCCAGCAGCGACAGCCTCGTCAGCTACGACATGACCCCGAGCGAGCTGTCCTTCAACCCGGCCCCTTTCACCGGCGGCGCTGGCAACGAGCAGCAGCAGCAGCAGCCCGCCACAGACGACCCCACCCAACAACAACGCCCCGTCTCGCGCGAGCGCAAGGGCTCGCTCCCCGGCGGGCCGCTCAGCTCCCACCCCACGGAAGACGACGACGACGATGACAACGCTGTCGAGGACACCTCTGTCCCGCCCGTCCCGCCCATCCCCACAGGGCTGGTACCAGAAGGAGGAGTGGGGCGGAGCGTGTCAAGAGGCAGCAGGGTGTCGCCGTCAGCCGACCGCGCGGCCACGCTGCAGCGGCCGTCGACGTCGAAGCGCAGCGTCAAGAGCAGGGCCGGCGAGCACCGCGCGCTGTCGAGCTCGTGGGTGGCGCCGGATGAGAAGTTGCCTGTTATGGATTTGAATGCGCTGTTGAGGGGGATTGATGCGCATGTCGGGGAGGGGGAGTATCATCAGGGGAAGGGGGAGTTGGGGTCGGTTGCGAAGCCGCCTTATTGAGTTGTTTTGGCTTTATTGGTAGAGGGATATAGAGGGGGTTCTTCTCTTCGCGGAGGTTTGTTTTGGCACAAGCGCGGTTCGGCATGGCGCGGCCGGCAAGGTGGTGGTTTGGGGACTTGGCTGGTTCTTGTTTTTTCAGGTTTTGGCGTGACGAAGGGGATATTGATAGCATGTAGTGGTTGGGGATTAAGCTGATATATGACTGCGTGGTGGTTTTGTTTCGTCAGCGGGTTTGCTTGGTGCTCTCTGGCTTGTCAAGCGTCTTCTGCCCCTTTACCGAATTCATATATCTCCGTCAGTTTAGATGGTGCGCAAAGCATGGTTAGGTATAAACGACAGCGTGAGAATCCATTCTTAGCCGCAGTATACTAAGATAAGAGTTGGGGAGTTCACATGTCAGAACCTTGACACAATAACGTACTTGCATAACGAGCGACGCAGCATAACGAGCGACGCACTTTTTCTTAGCCTTCTCTACTTTATATAAGTCAATTCAACCACAACGCCTTTAATCAATTGAAACTACTCAGAATCGCTTTCCTCAGACGTCTCGCAAGCTACCTGACAAGTTCGTACGTTATGGCCTGGCTTTTTGTAGTTGCTGTAGAGCCGAACGTGCAGGTCACCTACATTCGTACGACCACTACTCTCAGTTCTTTCCTCGCTATTCTGATCACCAAGCCCCCGATCGGCTATTAAAACTATTGCCTCTTGTAAACTAAGTGATCCTCTATCCTGTAAACGTGTTTTCTTTGTCCTACGTCGCTTACTTAGCCGCTCATTTGCTATACGAAGCTCCTTGGTCTTAGCCCGGAGTAACACTATCTCGTGCGCTAATTTCGAGATGCTCTTCGCCTGCAAGTCGATGATGTCGAAAATGTGAGTTGGAGAGCTGCCTTGATGGTCTTGGATCTTGCGCTTGAGCGTGCTCGAGCTCTGGGTCGCGTCGTACGCATTGGACGGGGTCTTTGGGACCTAAGACGAGGCTGTCCTAGGACGTGAGTTCGGAGGAGATGGGGTAATTGGCTTAGGGTCGAGGCGAGAGATCACCGATTCGGGGTCGAAAGGGGTAAGTCTAGCTGCTCGAAAGCCTGCTCGTACGTTGTTTTCCGTGATAGAGGCGTAGAACGCTTTAACAAATGCGTCGAAGAAGTCCTCCTTTGTAATATAGGTGATCTGTATCCGTATTATCTGCTCGATTTGCTTGCCGTACGAAGCCTTAAGCGGACTAAAACACCTAACATCGAGAGGCTAGAGGAAGTGAGATAAATGAGGAGGTATGTAAAGCGGGACAATGTTGTTGGCCTTACAGAAATCTTCGAAGTCGGCCGAGTAGTGGCTTTCATGGCCGTTGAGGATAAGTAGTCGATATACTCCTTTCGTACGATACTTGGTAGACTGATCAAAATGTTTTAACCAATCGAGACCAATCTCGTTTGTTGTCCAGCCATTTTCGCTCGTGTGGACTCTCCATTCGGGCTGGAATCGGCTGTCCTGGTACTAGGGGAGGAGGTGGTTTTTTCCCTTGACGACGAAGTACGACGGCGCGATCCAGCCATCCGTACATACAGCCTGGATCACTGTAACCCATTCCCGATTGCTAGGCTGCTTCGTACGAGGCCGGCCGCGGCGTTCGGAGCTTGTCACGACCTTTGTAGCCGAGAGCATGCCCATTACAAACCCAGTCTCGTCGAAATTATAGATATCCCCCTCTTGGATCGCGTACTTGTCAACCACGTTTCGTACAAGCCGAAACCACGCGTTTACCACGTCGGGATCTTCGCATTGGGCCCTCTGGTAATCGATTCGACGTCGAAAACGCGTCGTAAGCTCGGGGTGTCGTTGTACGAAGCTGTTCGCCCATCGGGGTCCGACACGCGACGCGTCGCGCGTCGTACGAAGGCGATTAGCCATTTCTCGAATGTCGGAAAGCCGGGGCTGAAATCCTCGCGTATCGAGGTCGAGTACCCTCTCTAGAAGGACATTTTCTTCCAAGTCGGTCAATTTTCGAAGGTTGGCAGGTATTTCGCGTCGTGGTAGCCTTCCAGCGCGTCGGTGACGGAGCGACGCTTCGGGGATCTCGTAGATTGTAGAAGCTTTTCGTACGGAAAGATTGGGGTTTTTTTTGAGAGCCTCGAGGGCAAGATTTATACGACTTTCTTTTGGAAGAGGTTCCATGTTGTTTTGTGGAAAAAATTAAGGTTGAAGTCGAAAGATTGTAAAAGTGGAAAAAGTGCGTCGCTCGTTATGCTGCGTCGCTCGTTATGCAAGTACGTTATACATTTTGTTGTTCAAGATCTCTCTCTCAGCCCTGCTCCGTAGCGCCTGGTCCCCAGTTCCATCGTGATGTCATCCACCCCAGCCAGGCGCGCTCCAATCGGAGAATTTACACCGAAGCTATCCCTTGCTAGCGCGCCTAGCGCACCTCAACCCCTGCCCCAGCAAGAGCCGAGCCGCTCTGACAGAAAATGTTCTCCAGAAGCAGCATCGCCAATTCACGTCCGACCTCTTCTTCGGCGCATGTACATGTACCCAATCCCGCGGCGTGCACCCCATATACCCGAACTCTTGCCCCCGATACTATCCCCAACGATTGGAGGCTTCGAGATGGCGCCCGCAACGAGATTATGTCTCTTGCTCCCCCTGCGTCCCGTCGCGTCCGCAGCAGCATCGCGTGGCGGCGCCCGAGTTGCTGCTGCTGCCGCCGCTGCCGCACGCGCGATACACAGCAACCCCGCGCAGCCGGCCAAAGTGGTCCCCGTATACGGCACCGGCCCGCCGCCGGAGCCGCCGCAGCCGAGCGCCGAGTTTGCGGCCGAGGAACGGGACGAGCGGCTTGCGAGGCGGAAGCGCCAGGCCGAGATGCTGCGGCAGGCGGGCGACATCAAGGCGCTGAGGCAGCAGCAGAAGCAGGAGCAGGAGAGCGGGACGACCAAGCCTGTCGGGCTCAAGCGCCGGTTTTGGAAGGATGTTGATGTGAAGGAGGTTAACGGTACATACCCCCGTCTCCTATCACCCCGTACGCTAGGTAGTTGTAACTAACACCCCCCGTGCAAAGGCGCCCTCGAAATCCACCTCGACGCCCGCCCCCTCCGCCACCCAACCACCAAATCCATCATCCGCCTCCCCCTTACCAAACCCCACCTCGCGCACGCCCTCGCCCTCGAATGGGACAGCCTAACCTCCGCAGCCCAAGCAACAAAACAGCACCTCATCCCCCTGACCTCCCTAACCTGCCGCGCCCTCGACATCGCCTCGGACGACACCTCCGGAGGCGGCTCCATCCGCGCGAGCATAACAACAACCCTCCTCCGCTACCTCGACACCGACTCCCTCCTCTGCTTCGCCCCGGCCCCGACCCCCGCAACCCACGGCCACGACCTTTCTTCAGACGACAGCAGCACTCCAACCCTCCACACCCTCCAACACCAAGCCTACACCGACACCACCTCCTACCTCACAACCCACGCCTGGCCAGGCGTGACCATCGTCCCCGTCCTCGACAGCAATTCCATCATGCCACGGCACCAAGCCCCCGGCACGCGCGAGGTCGTGCAGGGGTGGATCCTCTCCCTGTCACCCTTCGAGCTGGCCGGTCTCGAGCGCGCCACGCTAGGCGGCAAGAGCCTCTTGGCCGCGGCAAGGTTAGTCGTCGAGTGGAGTGAGGAGGGCGCTCACTCCCACTCTGCTGCTGCTGCAGGACAAACAGGGAAGCGGTTTGGCGTGGAAGAGGCGGCGCGGGCGGTCAGTCTCGAGGTGGAGTGGCAGACGCGGCAGTGGGGCGAGGTCGAGGACACGCACGATGTTGAGAAGGAGGATGTGCGGCGGCAGTTTGGGAGCGTGGTGCTGCTTGTTTCGGGGAGCGGGACGGGGGCTAAGAAGAGGGACTGACTGAGCTGGGTTTGACGGGGCAAACAAAAATCTGTAACATAACTCTGTGTACTACGCTGCGCATGCCGTGGCATGCGTCTGTATATTGTGTAAAAATTCGATGTGTGTACTTTCCGACAGAACCATGCATTCCCTTGTGACCCGCGTTTGGCGATGTCTTTGGCTAGGTAATCACAGCAGACATACCAAATCCGAAGCATCCAGTTTCACGTTTCACTTGAGGCACAAGCATAATTAATGTGTGTAAGACTGCCATGTAGCTATCCCTTGATTATGTGCCTATGAATGATGACTGTAGGAAATAATGAAAGAGAAGCCGATGAAAGTGAGTGCGTCCTCCGAGTTGGGCACTCCATAAGAAACTCCATGCCTGCCAGTGCCGGCAACCGGGAAAACAGACTGCTTTGAGGCCTCCTTGCTCCCAAAGACCCCTTGTCCACCATCCCTGGGTATCTCGAGAAAATCGTGTGAAGATGAAAGGCCAGATCCCGCAATAAAGCAAACGGCCTTGAACCCTGTCCAGATTTGGGGTCTCTCAAACCATATCCCCCATGAAAAAACGAATATCAGGAGCTCAGGCTCCTAGGTGCAATGCAAAGATCGGCTGCAGGGGATGAACTCTTCAAATGAATGAGGAAATGGTGAAAATGAGTGCGATCCCGTGATGTCAGGCGTATGTGCAAATGAAAGAGCAGGGCGACGACCGTGGCCTTTGGAGCCTCCGGGGTGAGCGCTATGGCATCAGTTGCCGTCGTAGACGAAGGCTTCGGCATGCTGGGGCATAGCGCCCTTCACGGCGGCATCATCCCGGTCGGCCTGCGAGGTCATGCGGTCAGGGTCCATGTACCGAGCTGTGAGCGAGAAGCGGCGCATTCCATAGGGGTCGACGGTGTGCTAATTTTGTCAGACCTGTCCAGACTCGGGTTCGCAACACGGACGACTCACTTCGTAGACCTTTTGGATCTCGGTTCCGACCATGACCATCATGTCGCCATGCTTCATGGTGACCTCGAGCACCTCATGGTAGCACGCCTTCCCCCGGTCCTGGCGAGTAGGGAGGAAGAATTGCGTGTTACGCTTGGGCCGGAAACTCATTGTGCAGGGTGAGCCCAGCGAGAGCGCCGCGACGACAGGGCCAAGCTCGCGTTCGCCATCGTCGTGGTACTGCAGTTGCAAATGTCAGCCCAAATTCAAAAGAAGGCAGAGAATAACGCACATTGATCTTGTCGTCCTCCATGTATCCGAGAGCCAGCAACTCGTTGAAGTCCCCGCTGTTCTCTACGAGGGCACGCTCGCCGATGAGCTTCTGATCCAAGGCACCAATGAAGGCATTGGACTTCTCCACCGAGACTTGCTTCGCCCAGATCAGGCGCTGGAGGGCACGGAGAACCACGTCAGGGGCCTCGGCAAAGCCCTTGGACTGAACGGACACTCCAAACTTGTACTTCGCGCCCTGCTACTGTTAGCACAGGGAAGTTTGCGGTGCGAAGGGGCTTACAAAGTTCTGCTGGAAGTGCCGGGTGTACCCCTCAAGCTTGTCTAAATGGCTTTGTCAGTATCTGTCTCAACATAGTCCTTCAGGGTGACTTACGGCCAATAACGGCAGAAGGGTTCCGGCGAAGGCCGATGTCAGTGACCTCGAGAGTTCTGAAGAGGTCATCCGGACCATTGGGCTTGCTGTTGACTTCTTGGCTGGCCGAGAAGATGCTGAAGGAGCCAAGAATGCGGCCCTGGGAGTCCGGGAGGAAATATTGCCGAACTTGGTGGCCGCCCAGAGTGAGGGTCTGGGAAAATTGAAGATAGCCACGCTGGTAAACGGTGGCGTAGGGGTCGAAAAGATAGGTGTCCTGGCCCAGTGTATTCTCATTGACACCGTACGTGGTTCTCTTCTTTTGCGTGCGGGCATCAAATTTCGCGTTCTCCTGTTTGAGAAGGGCCTCCGGATAGGGCAGCATTGGCGCATCGCGAGCGTACTGGCACTCCTTGTTCTCGCATACCCAGCGGTTCCAGTAGACCCGGCGGTTGCAGCAACCGCAGTCCGGGCACACAAAGCCACGGCGGAGAGCAAGTTCCGTGCCGTGAAATCCAGCAGAGTCAGGGACCGGTGGCCGCAGAGAGGGCACCTCGCCCACAAAAGGAGTTCGCTCATTGAGGAACGTCGCAGTGTAGGCAAGGCCCTTGATGTCAACGGCCGCACCAGTAGGGAACACAAAGTAGTGCTCGCATTCGTGGTTGAGGCAGAACCAGCCAGCGGTGAAGATCTCCTTGCTCGGAGTGTCGCATTTGCCGCAGGCTGAGACCGGTGCCTTCACGGCCGTGTTGATAAGAGCGTCGGATGGGGTGGCATCTTCGCCCTTGGGAACCCACCAGGAAGCCTCAGTCAGATCAGCCTTCTCGAAACGCATGCGCCAGATTGTGACCGCCTTGTCGCTGCCCTGGGGGATTTGCTTCTCCTTCCAGACGTCGGTGATGTGAAAGTACGCAAGGACGGCATACGGGTGAGGCGGGCGGCACGGATAAAGGGGGTGGCCCTCGCCTGCGAAGAGAGGTTAACAGCCATGGTCTAACAACCTCATACAGCATCATAGATCTTACCAGCGATCACCGCAACCAAAGTCTTGTTGCGATACGCGTTCATGATGGCCTTGACATTGCTGGCGGTGTCGGGGGCGTCCTTGGTGCGAATCATTGCACCAGTCTCTGGATTTTTGATGCGGCCGCCTCCCCTGTGATTATAAGTGAGCAACGAGCATATCAAAAAGAAAGACCCTTGTGCTTGGGGAGATGGTCTGAACTTACACAGAGGAGATGATGACCTGTGCCCCAAAAACGTCCAGTTGGTCAACCTCCTGGTCGACCAGGAAGCCTTGCACAACCAGGCTCGCTGAATGGAGGCTGCCTTTGAATGCTCTGAAATAGGGCAAGGCCTCACACAGGCTGCCGCGTGCATTTGCCCACACCAGGGGCTTGCCGACTGACGGTGAGCCGTTGATGGGTTTGGCGATCTTGGCCTTTGGGGCAGAGCCGGATTCCTTCTTGGCGGCACCGGCCATCGACACAATGATGGTCTCGATGGGATGATCGGGCGTGTCTTCCACATAGGCACCGTCAAGTGTGGATTGCGAGGCATCCGAGCCATCTGTCTGGGAGGACTCTTCATCCTCAACAGCAGCAAGACGAGCACGCTTGGCAGGTTCCTCTGGTGCGCTTTCGTCCAGTTCCTCGACGGTCCGCTTGATTGCTGTCTGTGCGCGCCGAGCAGCCAAGCGACTGGAGGTCCTCAGAGCGACCATGGGGGAAGACTGGCCGGGAGTGCCGACGGAATCCATGCTTGCGAGTTGTTGGAAACGGTGTACTGGGTGCTGATTTGTTAGCATGTTTCCATGGATACCATTTGATGAGCAGGGACATAATGAACTGGGAAGGAGACGGGGCCTGGGTGGTAATAGAGACCTGTGTCGGGGGCAGGAAGTGTCTGACAGGCCAGTGATTGAGAGACGCAGGAATAATGAATGGTGGAGTTGAAGAAAGTGTTATGAAGTGGTAACTTGAACCAGGCCCATTGCGACAAGTTGCGAGCGGTGTGATTTGGGCCTTGCTAGCAAAGCAGCAGTGAGTAGAGCAATATACCGTGGATAGGATAACGACAAGCAAGACAGGGTACTTTGCGGGTTCGTATTTGGAATGGGGAACTGTGTCGGGAGAAAGTAAACGAAATTTGCGGGAATAGGGCTGAGCGAGGTGTTGCAAGGAGAAGTCCAGGGAGCAAGGCTTTGAAGCTCTTCGCAAGCGTCCTAGAGCACCAGAGCCGCTTCCGATAATAGAGTTCGATTGCCGAGAAAACGGTGACCTTACCTGGCTGGTCCGCTCTTGTAGGCAGTCTGCTGCTGGGTCGGGATGCCTTGTATGGTGCTTTTTTCTGAAGCAAGATAAATTGTCAGCGTCCGTTTCTGCTTGGGGTGTGAAAGATGAAGATATCAGAGTCGTTGTTCTGGGAGACGAGTGTACGAACGTGAAGGGCTTTTGCTTGGTCTTCCCAACCGGTGGATGTCTTCACTTGAATGGGAGAAGCAGTGAAGGTCTGAAGCGGAGAAGCCGAGTGTAGGAACGTTTGAGGGAAGAGTGGAAGAGGGAATTGGGGATATGGCAAGCAAGGAATGCTATCGATGGGTTGAGGTAGGATGAAGATGAAGAACGAGAAAGAAATCAGGTGCTTGCGGGCTCCAGCGACGAGGGAAGAAGAAAGCGAGGAGGGAAAGGTAGAATTTGAAGCGGATGATGGGCGAGGAGGGAGGAGAGAGGGCGACGAAGGCTCACTCGTATCTTGGAACCCGCCAAGTGGCCCATGTCAGCCTCCTCTCGCCTTCTGATGAGCCGTCTGAACTCCCGTAGCCTTCTTCCTGGGGGTTGAAAGGCAAAACAAAGGAAGAGTGATGGGATGAGGACTCGTGATACTGATTCGGGGCACGACGGTGAAATATTCGGTGATCGTGTGACTTGAAGAAGAAGAGACGAGGTAGTCGGCCGCCCAAGACAGGCCAGAAGCAGCAGAGTCAGTGCAAACGAGATGGCGAACGCACCTTGAGGGTGTTTGAAGCTGTTATTTAGGCGGTGATGGTCGTATTTGCGACGTGGACGAGCAGATCGATGGCTGAAACTGGAGTTGAACCGCGCGAGTATGTCGGCGATGGGCTATTTTATCTGCTGAAGATGTTAGCACTCGAGCCATGTCCACGCGAGACTGAGCGACCATCCCCAGGCTGGCGGGAACGGGTGCCGAGTGTTGTATTTCGCTGTCGCTGTCCCTCACGAGCCGCGGAAGCTGGCGATCAAGCTGTCGGTCGCGCCTGAACGAGTTCTCTTGAAGCGACTCTGCAATCCTGGGTGCTCGGGGGAGGAAAAGGACGGCGATCACTTACGATATGGCGAGCAGTCGAGCTCTAGGCACGCGACAGCCCACAGCGACCAGAACTGGTCGAAAATGAGGGTGTAGAGTGGCGATATCGCGATCGTGATGGCGTGTGAGGAGGAGAAGGGTGGGAAGATTGGGAAGTCGGTGGAGGAGTGTGAGTTGGAAGTAGAGTGCGGGAACAAGAGGCGGGGTGCTGTGGAAGAATTTAAACCTGCCGGGCGCTCGGAACGGGCGATGCTTCAGTCTCGTTGTAGAAAGGTCCTCGGGCGCTGAACGAGAGAGAGATGGTGAGGATTGGAGAGTCGGTTGAAGAAGCGGGAGGGGAAAGAGCGCTGAGATTACTCGGCCAAGCGAGCAAAGTCGAGCAAGGGCATGCAGCCCCGTGCCTTCCTCTTCTAGGCGGTGATGGTGGGCGTCGAGGAAGGAACGATGGACAGGAAGGCCACTCAAGGCCGCACGGGCCACTGTATGGGGCATGTGGTCGAAGTGCTGCAGCGGACTGAGGCAGTACAGAACCTGGAGCCTCAGGCGAGCCTGTGGGAGAGTCACGTGGCTATGTCAACCATATCGGACAATATCTGGTTGCCCAGTGATAACCCAGCCCTGACAGTGGGCAGTATAAGTTGATTGAGGAGCATGCCGTTGAAGTGAAGTGAAGTAACCTCTGCGTTGACTTACACCTGCACACCGAGAGAGGGGGGCCAGCAGAGGACCTGGAAGGTTGGAACTACTTTGCCCAGGGAGACGAGACACGCCTTCAATGAACTGCATCATGGATGTCAGTGACTCGGTAAAGGTAGGCATGTGAGTAACACAGTGCGATATCGAGGTATCTATAGCACCAGAAGGAATCATGGCCTTAGACGGACAGAGACAGCACTGTGGTCTGTGGATAAGACGAGTGCATGGCCATTCGTTAATTAAGTACTCTATTTGTGTTGTTATGTGCATGACTCTGCCTGGCGCTCGTGAGTCGTCGGCAGTGATAATAGGGGTCACAAACAACCGGACTCAGGAGAGTCAGCTTGACGACGTCGTCATGTTTACACCTTTCAGGGGCTGGCCGGTCGTGGGGTGGGCCGGCCAACAGTCGGCTGTCTTGGCTGAGCTAACTCGCTTTCGGACGCCGGGAACTGACACTGGGCGTCACCAAACCGGAGTCGGGTGCATGGGATTCACCGGCCCTGGTCCTGACTCGCGTATTACCGAAACGGTCCCGGAAGGCCAGGACGCGAAAAGCCGAAGGCGCTCAGAACATTTTCGATTGGATGAAAGTCACGAACCCGTCTCCATCGCCGTTGAAGCAGACCCAGGAGTGGCCTCAGCTCCCCGCATTACCGAGAGGAATTGGGGAATTGCGGGGTAGTGAACCTTGGCAACAGGGATACCAAGGGCATGGGGAAGTGGAGAGCACGGATCACATTCATGGAGACGAGGGCGCGCTGATCAGGTCAGGGGGGCCGGGGGCCGAACCTACCTGGCTCTCAGTCTCAATCGGCGGAATATCTTCAGCCTCCTCTTTTTCCTTCCTTTCCAGTACTCAACCTACCTGTCGATAAATTGTGACTACCTTGGGGCAGACAGTGTCCGTTCAAAGTCCAGCCCAGCCAGTCCTCTCATTTCCTCGTTCGAGAGACGACGACGCCGAAAACCACCCGTCGCGTGAGAGAACAGTGATCCGACCACCACGAAGTCAAGAACACAGCGACAGCCCGCGGCAAGATGGTCTTCTATCCTCCACCATGGGCCCCAAAGCTGCCATTCGGTAAGTGGAACTGTCGGGATGGGCACTCCAGAGTCCAGTGTATTGACATGGACAGACCCGCCCGACTCGATCACAATCGGGGACTTCATGAAGAGCGAGATCTACGGCCGCTGCCCGATTTCCAAGAGCCGGAACCCCTTCACCTGTGGCCTCACGGGCAAGACGTACACCGTCTCTGAATCACACCAGCGCTCCGAGCTGATTGCAAAGGCTCTGTCCAAGATCATGGGCTGGGAGCCCAATGCCGACTTGCCCTGGGACAAAGTAATCGCAGTATTCTCTTTCAACACCGTGAGTAAACCCCATGCGGCGGCTGAGTGACAAGTGGTGGCATTCTCACTCCATTTCACAGATCGACTACCTCTCAGTGCTGCACTCGGTGCACCGCTTGTCCGGTATCGCCACGCCCGCCAATGTTGCATACTCAGCAGAGGAGCTGGAGCACCAGCTCAGGTCCTCCGGGGCAAAGGCCCTCTTCACCTGCGTGCCCGTGTTGGAAACAGCTCTCAAGGCTGCCAAAGCAGTGGGGATACCCGAGGACAAGATCTTCATCATGGACCTCCCCCACCACTCCCAGAAGCCCCCTTTTAAGACGGTCGATGACTTGGTTGAGATGGGCCATTCGGTTCCGGAACTTGAGCCCCTGAGATGGGTCAAGGGGCAGGGCGGGCGCCAGGTGGCGTTCCTCTGCTACTCCAGCGGCACTTCTGGTCTGCCTGTGAGTTTTTGGGTGTCCCAGCAAAATATGGGCTTCCGCTGACACGCGGTAGAAAGCTGTCATGATTTCACACCAAAACGTCATCGCCAACACGATGCAGTATTGCATCCACGAGGACGTCTCCAGAAAGAAAATCGGCGTCGAGACCCAGGTGGAGCTCGGCCTGCTTCCCTTCAGCCATATCTACGGCTTGGTGGTGGTGGCCCACTCGGCAACATGGCGCGGCGACGAGGTCATTGTCCTGCCAAAATTCGAGCTCACGGACTATCTCCAGGCCATTGAACGGTTCAAGATCAACTTCCTACCCGTAGTACGTTTATCATGTCACGAAACCGGTTTGCCGTCAACTAAGCAGCTTAGGTCCCCCCGATTGTCGTTCGTATGTTGAGCAGCGTAGACATCCTCAAAAAGTACGACCTCAGCAGTGTCAGAATGCTCTTCACAGGGGCAGCACCGCTTGGAAAGGAGACGGCCCAAGAACTCCTCCGTCACTATCCCCACTGGGCAATTGGTCAGGGTTACGGTATGTCTCCTCCTTAGCCCTTACTTATGATGATGGGCGCCGTCTAACCGACAACAGGCATGACCGAATCCGCAACCGTGGTCTGCTCAACTAGCGAGCACGACATCTGCCCGGGGACGTCCGGCTCCCTCATACCCGGCGCGCGCGCCAAGGTCGTCGACCCAGACGGCAAGGAGATCACCGAGTACGGCATGCCCGGCGAGCTGCTCGTGCAGTCCCCGTCCGTCACGCTGGGCTACCTGAACAACGAGAAGGCCACGGCCGAGGCCTTCGTCTGGGACGAGGACGGGCGGTGGCTGCGCACCGGCGACGAGGTCATCGTGACCAGGGCCGAGAGCGGATACGAGCACATCACGGTTGTGGACCGATTGAAGGAGTTGATCAAGGTCAAGGTACGCAGAAAACATACACCCGTCAGTCCAAAACTCAGCAAAGCTAATCTTTCAACCCAGGGCCATCAAGTCGCGCCCGCAGAACTCGAGGCGCATCTCCTGGCCCACCCGGCCGTCGACGACTGCGCCGTGATTTCCGTCCCAGACGAGCGGGACGGCGAGGCGCCCAAGGCGTTTATCGTAATTCCTGCGTCGATGGCGTCGCGGAAGGATGAGGAGATTGCGGCCGAAATTATCAAACACGTCCAGGACCACAAGGCGCACTACAAGTGGCTCAAGGGAGGCGTCGAGTTCATTGATGCCATCCCCAAGAGCCCGAGCGGCAAGATCCTGCGGCGGCTGCTCAGGGATAGGGAGAAGGAGGCGAGGCGGGCGAAGGGAGCGAAGTTGTGATGTGTTGTGGAGGCGGGATATCATGTGCGATCATGGTGCAATGTTGAGTGATGTTGAGCGTGGTGTTTAATGGATGTATCTGTTGTACAGTCGCTACATGGACCATTGCTTGTTCAAACAATTTGCACAGCGGGTCAAAGTACCGAAGAGTCAGAAGAATTCTGTCGATAACTTTTAACCCCTTTCCACATACAAGAAATCCGTCAATTCCCCCACCCTAACAACGCCTTTTACCACCACAACACCCCCTCCCCCCCTAACACACCGACCGATGAATCCCCTCCGCCATCCTCTTCCCAACCTCCCTCCCCAACCTCTCCACCTTCCCCTCCTCCTTCTTCACAAGAGCCGGCCCCTTCCTCTGCCGCCAATGCTCCTGCAGCACCGAAAGATCCACCTCGTCCTTCTCCATCAACATCTCGGTCACCTGCACAATGTCCGTCACCAGCCGGTCCAGCAGGTCAAAGCTCATGCTGACGCGGATCACGACCCGCAGGATCTCGGTGCCGTCCTCGCCGGGCGGGAGCGCGTAGTTGGGGATGATCCACTGGCGGGCGCGGAGGAGTAGGGAGACGGTCTCCTGCTTGATGTGCGGGTATTCGCGCCGGAATTCGTCCGTCAGGCGGAAGGAGACGACGGGGAGGCCGGCTGCGTACGCGGCCGAGGTTTCGGCTTTATTTGTTGGTTGTGCGGAGGCGGTGGATTTGCCGGTGGCTGAGGTTATTGCCCCTTTGATGTGGTGCGTGACGTCGGCTGCTGCCGCGGCGGCGGCTTCGGTCGCGCGGTTGCTGGGGGCTGGGCGGTGGATCTCGCTGAGGCACGTATACCAGCCGGTGGCTTCCAGGCTCTGTGAGAGGATGCGCGCGTTGGCGAGGCAGTTCTCCATGACCTCGCGGTAGCCCGAGAAGCCGAGGTGGATCAGGTTGTAGTACTGCACGATGACCTGCGAGCCGGGCCGGGAGAAGTTCAAGGTGTACGACTCCTCGGTGCCCCCGAGGTAGTGGAGCTCGAAGATGAGGTCTTTGTGGAGGTAGGACTGGTCGCGCCAGATGATCCACCCGACGCCGGCGGTTACGAGGCCGTATTTGTGGCCTGGGGTTGTTAGCCAGAGTCAGAATTGAAAGTGGGTGTTTGGTTACCTGAGGTATTGATCGAGACGACCCGGGGAAGCTCAAAGTTCCTACACCCAAAGTCAGCAACCGGAACCAAATGATCTCAGATACCAACTCACCACTTCCACCCTCCCGTCCCAGCATACGTAAAAGGCACGACAAACCCCCCACTCGCGGCGTCCACATGGATCGGGATATCCACGCCCGTCTTCTCCTGATACTCGTCCAGGATCCTGCTCACCGTCTCAACCGGCTCAAAATGCCCCGTGTATGTGCTCCCCAAGATGACAAACACCCCAATGGTATTCTCATCCACATTCTCCCTCACCAGCTCCGGGTCCAAGCAGAACTTGCTCTTCTCCGACACGGGCAGCACCCTCGCCTCGACCTCAAAGTACCGCGCAAACTTGAGCAGCGCGACCTGCGCGTTGGCGCCCATGACAATATTCGGCTTGAGGGTGTCCTTGCCCGCCGCCCGCCTCCGCTCCTGCCACCGCCGCTTCATGGCCAGCCCGCCCAGGTGAATCGCCTCGGACGAGCCCACGGTCGGCGACCCGACGGCCTTCTCGCCCTTTTGCACCCCCCACAGGTGCGCGAGAATCGATACGCACCGGTTCGAGATGGACAGCATGGCCGGGTACTCGTCGTTGTCGGCCAGGTTCTTGCCCATGTTCTCGACCATGAGCTTCTGCGCGTTGTCCTCGAGGTACGTGTCGACGAAGCTGGCCAGGTTGAGGTTGGGCCGGCCGTCGAGGTCAAGCTCGTCCTTGAGCATCTCGTACACGGTGTCGCCCGGGGCGCCGTCCTGCGGGATCTGGTACTTGGGGATGTCGCGCTGGCTGGCGTAGGGCGTGCTGAAGGGGGTCAGGTGGGTGGCCTGGCCCTTGGAGCTGCCGCTTTCCGGGGGCATGCGCAGGTCCTGGAGGTGGTGGATTATGTCTTCGGGGTCGACCTGGTTGCGTCAGAACAGGACATGGGCTGGGCGTGTTTAGTGACTTACATGTCGTGAGAGAGACATGGTGGGCGACTCAAAGGGTAGTCAGTGATGGTGTAAGTGCTAGCGAGGTTGGTGTTTGAATGTCTCGGGATGTTGAAGTCAGTGTTGGGAGTGACGGAGAATTGGCCAAGTCCCCCAGAAGAACTAGATTCTTTTTAGTTTTGCCCTCGCTGTGTGAGAGATGTCTATTCTTTGCTTTCTAGGTTGTTTATCAGTGACCAGATGCGGGCTCATCAAAAGAGCCATGATGACATCACCAGTGGGGGAAACGGGCTGTCACAGAAGGCATGCGCAGATCTACAGCCCTTGCAACATCAAGTGCCGGAAAGGGATGGGAAATACATGTACATCGGCAAGTCAGGCATGCCCAAAGTGACAGGCTGGCATCCCGTCAAACATCATCATTTGAAGCCAAGAAGAACGAGGCCAGAAGCTGCACGGTGTTTCTCAACTTGTCGCATAAGCTCCACGGGAAAACAGCGAGATACGTTTGCTGTGGCCTGGAATGGGACATGAGAATTGGGAAACCGAACCAAGAAGATAAAGTGCCCAAGTGAGAAACCGTATGGTCCTGCGCAACGCCGCAAATCGTCTTTTCCACTGGAAAGTTGGTGATCGAGGGTGTCAAGGGTTAGGGTCTTCGGCGCCCAGCGCTGGAAGTGGGGCCAGGGAGATTGCAGACGTGCACAGACCACTTGTGCCTGGCTATAAATTGCCTGCAACTCTTCCAAAACTTCCTCCTCTTCTCTTTTCTTCTCCATCCAAGTGCAGGGGTTTTACGTGTATCAGTGAGGATTCGTCCGAGATCACGTTTTTGCTAGTTGAAAACTACATACCTGACCGCTCCCAGTTGGCCTAGGCTGGCTGGGGAATTTTTGGAACCCTTCCTCTCTGCAGGAGTTCGTCATTTCCTTCATTTCCATCGGCCCATGCGGGTCGAGGCGAGGAAGGTTTGAAGCGATCGCGATCGCGCGAGGTGGACTGCGTACCAGGACGCGCGTCGGCTGCACAAACGATACGATGGACGATCGGCATCAATGTTGACATTCTTTATTTTCGACACTCATGAGCCGTGGGTATTTATTTACAACCTGTTGTTAACATCATGCCGTGTCCAGAACAACCACTTCCGCCTCGACGTCGCCCACGCTCTCCACAACAAGCTTGTCTCCCGCGTTGACATCGTCGACAAACGCGCCGTCTCCCTCGACAAAAATATCCTCCCTGCCGTCCAGCTTGATTTGGGCTTTCCCACCCTTGGTCATGGGCAAGTGCACGTAGACCTTCCTCTTCGTTGCGTCCGTCGCCTTGGCCCCGACGGTCCACTCGAACTTGCTGCCCGGCGCAATGATGCCAGCAGCCATGACGAAATCGGCGTGGATGGCGATTGTCCCGGGAATCATCGGCTCCGCCGCCTTCTCTTGCGCTGTCGTGGCGTCGATGCCGCCCTTGAGCGGGCTCAGCAGGGTGACGAAGCCCTTGCGCTTGTCGTCGTCGCTGTGCCGGCCCGAGTGATACCGAGGCGCGAGCCCGCGCTTCCAGGGGACTGCCCATATTTGCAAAAAGTGCACCGGGTCCTTGCCGTAGTTGAACTCGGCGTGCGTGACGCCCGTCCCGGCCGTGGTGAACTGGATGTCGCCCCGGCGCACCCTGCAGAACAGCTCCGACTCCTCGGTGTCGCTCTTCTTGTGGGTTGAATCCGTGTGCGTGAGCTCGCCCGAGAGGATGTAGCTGAAGATCTCAAAGTCGCGGTGCGGGTGGGTTGGGAAGCCCGAGTTGGGCTTGACCCGGTCCTCGTTGAGCACCCGCAGGGACCCGAACTGGGTGAAGTTGGGGTTGTACCAGTTGGCGAAGCTGAAGGAGTGATAGGTGTCTAGCCAGCCATGGCTGGCATGCCCGCGGGCAGCAGACCGATGGGGCGTGATCTTTGCGTGGCGGAGTGTGTTGGACATGGCGGTCTTGATTGCGTTTTGCATATGACTGTTGGTGATGGGCACCTGAAAGTGTTGTGTAGGATCGGTTGTTTGCTCTGGATCGGGGACGGTCGAGTGTGATGGTGATGATTTGGAAACAGGAATCTTCAGAAGAGCCCGAGGATTGCCTACCTTTTATATCTCGAGACAACACTGGGGAATCACAAAGCGATTGATAGACGGTGGTAGTATTTGGCAGCACGATGCTTTGATGAGCATTTCAAATGGATGATCTAGGTTTAGTAGGCCATCTAGACTCTCGACTCCGTTTCTTTGATGCCCCCATCTTCAATTCTTGATCAGTTGTTCGTAAGGCGAAGTGGAGACAGGCTTGCTGGGTGCTGACAGATGATGACCACGGATACGAATGCCTCGGGCTTATTGGCTGTTTGAATGAGTCAGCACCAGAGCTTGAACTCGTCAGTCTCCGCTCTCCACATCGCAACCGGCAGGCATCAACCGTCACCCCATTCTTTGATCGTGGTTAGATCGACCCGCAAGATGGGCAGGAACATGCTTGAGGATGCCCAAGATCTTCGTCTTTCCCCCAACCCCCCAGAACCCCCGAGAGCCCCGCCAGAACACGCGCAATGTCCACATTCCACACTCGACAGCATCGGCGACCAGCAGCAGACAAGTGCGTCTTCTGGTTGCTGGCTCCCTTGTGCCGCTTCCGATTCTTTGTTCTGAGAACAAGGCGTGGCTTTATACAAGTTCGCCTTTGTACAGGCCTGTCTAAACCGATATCCATACAACTTGTCCGTTGAACAGGTTTGTTCAAAACGGCACCCTTCACAATGCCATTGTCTCTGTATCTGTTGTTCGTTCCTATTCCTCGCACCATGATTCCTATTTATTCCACCGCTGGCCGGCAGGTTCTTTCTCGACGTTTGCCATCGTCTCCATCTTGATTGAGTATCCACCGTTATTTTCATCACTGCCTACTTCTTCTCACATCGAAGGTAGGCCAGAACAGCAGCAGCTTCTGCTCCTGAACAGCTTCGCACATTCAACATGTGCTACGTCCCCAGGAACGTTTACACGGTGTGCGCCCACAGCAGAGTGGGAGAGGTGGTCGAGTGCAGCCGACAAAAGGTTAGGAATGGGCAGTATCAAGACGGCGGTTTTTGTGCCAACTTCAACCTGACCCTCCGCAGCTGCCGTCCTGTCGAGATCACGAAGCTCAAGTATTGGTTTTGCGAAGAATGCCGCGAATACTACAGGGACTACGACACCAAGACGGCGGATGCCATCTTGAACTACTGGGCCTTCAAGAGCCTTCGCGGCTACTCGTTCCGCGTTTCTCCCAAGTTGGTCCCCGGCGACTTGGTCTTCAACGCCGAGACGGCTGCCTTCGACGACCCCACCAAACCCCGGTGCGAGCTGATCGCCCTTGACAAGGCGTGGCCGCGGAAGCCCTTCGAGACGCGGTTCGACTGGCTGCAGAGACTGGAAAAGGCAAGAACAGTGACGCTGGTACTGGCCGGGAAGTGGTCGCGCGCACGGGCCCGTCGAGAGAGCGGCGAGGCTGCCAGCGGCGATGTCGTGCGTATGCAGCCGCGGATGTCGTCGCCCATGTCTGTCTACCCATATGCTCGTGCGCTTAGCGCGATCACGGAACTAAGCAATTCGCAGGAAACCAACAAAAACCTGCCTCCCTTGCCTCCCTTGTACGACACTAAGGCGGCTCCGCAAGTGCACTTCGAAACGCTTCAAAGGCTGTGTGGGGAAACCCCTCCGGAGCTCTTCCCTCCTCGATCAGAGGAACCGCCGAGGCTGAGGACAGCCAGTCCAAAGCAGCCCGAGATTCCCTTGGTAGTTCGGGTTCCATCCCCAGTTGGCCATGAGCTGGATCAAGTCTGCCACGACGCCTCGGTGCCACCCCTTAGGCTACTGACTCATCGTTTGACCACACCGTTCGACCAACAAGTGGGTGACTTCACTGAACCCGAAACAGCAAGCCCGGAGTCCTTTAGCGAGGGGTCTGGCGAGGCTGTCAAGGCCATCACGGTTGACGACTCGGCTGAGAATATTCCCACCGAGACAGTCCTAGACTCCCCGGACAAGGAACTGGAGCGATCTCCCCCGGCCGATGGCGTCCTCGGCAACAAAGAGTTTGCCGTCATCAGTATCGGCGAGGACTCCTCAAAAATGGAGGAGGACGACTCGGACGAGCCCAACATGACCAGCCACTTTTCCGTGTCAACCATCGACCCGGACGACGCAGCAGAACTGGCCAGCCTCGATCCCATCAGTCCGATCACTGAGGGTTTTGCACCGGACGATACTGACGCAACCTCGGTAACAGAAACGGAACAGCATGTGTCGGAGTCTGAGCGGACGGTGTTGGAAGAGCACACGTCTGATGGTGCTAGCAGTCCGGCACCGGAGATTGTCGCCCCCCAGCCACACCGTCTCTCTGGCCCGCCACGCTTCGTTCTCGAGGATGGTGTTTCTGGAACTGAGCAGCCTGGTTTAGACGAGCCTTCCGATGAGGTTGAAAGCCAGGCGGGTCAACAAGTTGGTTCATCGCCCATCCCCATGGTAGGTTTGTTGCCAGGGCAGGTGAGCAGTAGTAGCCCCTGTGTTGAAGTCATGTAAGCGTGTACGAGCTAGTACGCTCGGTATAAAAGTGGGTGAGGTGTGCGGATCTTTGGGTAGCGGCCTCGACAGTAGTTCATCTAAATTAAATTTTCCTATGAAAGAAACTTGGTCCACAGTGAGTAAATGTGAGTGAACATGATAGTTACACCCCCTTTTCTGCTCTTTCACCCGCCAGGCTGTCCGGGTTAGGGTTGATTGTCCCTGCACGGTGTGAGTCTTATCGGCCAGCCCCCCCCAGTCGATAAATGCCCCGCCATCGACCTCGCATCTAAAAGTCCAGCAGCGACTCTTCGCCTTCGTGTCGCGACATAACTGCAACCGTCCCTCGAATAGCACCGATCACAACCCTCCATGGACAAGACACAGGATGGGCTGCTGCGGCGGCCCCTCTATCTCTTCGACTTGCCACCAGAAATCCTCAGTTCGCTCGCCCTCAAGCCCGACGCGGGGCTTGTCGAAGATGCGCCAACCGAATCGACCCCCTCGGGCGCGCAGAGCCTCGGTCCCGCCAGCCCCGAAAATATCCTCGGATCGCAGGCCTGCTCCCTCTGCGGCATGGCGTTTGTCACGGTCCAGGAGCAAAAGGAACATCTCAAGACCGACCTCCATTACTACAACCTCAAACAAAAGCTGAACGGCCTCAAACCCGTCTCAGAAGCAGAGTTCGAGAAACTGGTGGAAGAGAACGACGTGAGCATCTCGGGGTCCGATACGTCGGATAACGAGGAGGAGGAGGACGAGCCGTCGCGCAAGGAGACCACACTTTCGGCGTTGCTTAAGAAGCAAGCATCGCTGGCGGATAAGCGCAACCCGGGCGATGCGGACAAGGATGGGGAGCCAAAGGCGAAGAGGAGGGGGACGGGGAAGCCACCATTGCTGTGGTTTAGCTCACCCAAACTGCCAGACCGCACCTATTTCGGGATATACCGGGCAATGTTCACGGCAGGGGAATTGGACAAGGAGGATGCGATCGTCGAAGCCATCAAACAACGGCAGTTACCGCCGATTTCCATGCCCAAGGCCGCCAAGGACGGAATGGCCGTCCCCCCAGCCTACGATGGTAGACACATTTTCCTCTGCATGATCGGAGGCGGCCACTTCGCCGCCATGGTGGTCTGCCTGGCTCCTAAGCAGAGCAAGCACGGCTCGATCGGGCCGCTCAACAGAGAGGCTGTCGTTTTGGCGCACAAGACCTTCCACCGGTACACGACGCGACGCAAACAGGGTGGTTCGCAGTCTGCCAACGACAACGCAAAGGGAGCTGCCCATTCAGCCGGTTCTTCCCTCCGTCGGTACAACGAGCAGGCCCTGGTTGAAGACGTTCGGGAGCTCCTCCAGGACTGGAAAGCTTTGATCGATACCTCCGATCTGCTCTTCATCCGGGCAACCGGGTCGACAAACCGACGGACTTTGTTTGGACCTTATGACGACCAGGTCCTGCGCCCCAACGATGCCCGTATCAGGGGCTTCCCCTTTAGCACACGAAGAGCCACGCAAAACGAGCTCATGCGCTCCTTCATCGAACTCACGCGCCTCAAAGTGAGGGAGATCCAGCCTGAAGCCGCTCCCCTGCCCACCGACGAGGCATCGAAACCCGCCAAGCCCAAGGCCGACTCCAAACCGGCACCCCCAAAACTCACCGAAGAGGAGGAAGCCGCCCTCTTCCACACAACCCAGATACAAGCCATGATTCGCCGCTCCAAGCTCCCCGCCCTCCTCTCCTACCTCACCACAAACAGCCTATCCCCCAACTTCCTCTTCCAGCCCGCCGACTCGCAACAAAACCACCACGCCCCCACCGCCCTGCACCTCGCCGCCTCCCAAAACTCAGCCCCGCTCGTCACAGGCCTCCTCACCCGCGCCAAAGCCGACCCAACAACCCTCAGCAGCGAGGGCAAAACCCCCTTCGACCTCGCCGGCGACCGCGCTACGCGCGACGCCTTCCGCGTCGCCCGCGCCGAGCTGGGCGAGACCACCTGGGACTGGGACGCCGCCAGGGTTCCGGCGCCGCTCAAACGGGAGGAGGCGGAGCAGCGGGCTGAGAGAGAGAGGAAGGCGGCAGATAGGGAGGAGGAGCAGAGGAGGAGGGCGGAAGAGGAGAGGTTGAGGGTTGAGGGGCCTAGGGTGGATGATACTGGTAATAGTAATAGGAAGAAGAAGGCGGTGAATCTGCTGAGTGGGGGCGCGCCCAAGACGGCGGAGGAGAGGAGGGTTGAGGAGGCTAGGGGGTTGACGGCTGAGCAGAGGGTGAGGTTGGAGCGGGAAAGGAGGGCGAGGGCGGCTGAGGAGAGGATTAAAAGGTTGCAGGGGGGTGGGTGAGGGGGTTGTAAAGAGGCGTAGTTGAATGTGAATAGTGTTCATTTCAGCAAGCGGTGCGAGTTGGCGATCTGCGTCAGGGGCCTTATCCTCCTTCTATGTCTTGATACCCTCCTGCTGCCTTGTGTTCAGGCTGGCAAGTGCCCTCTCAACCACCGAACACTTCTCTTGGTTCATGCGCCCTTGTATCCCTATGCTGTTTCACAGAAGGTCTGTATCGTTCAGTTAACCACAACGACTTGACAGGCTATAACCGTGGCAATAGTACACAGAGTGCGAGGTATTTGCTCCCTGAACACATTATGGCAGTGACGAAGTTGGTCCCAGCACCGGACAAGATGGGTATTCCATCCGAGCATCATGATGCGTCGGGGTCAGTGAATTCGAGCGTGCCCACCTGCTCTTGCGCGCCCGCCCCGACTTGACTGTTTTTTCTTCCACTTCCTGGAGCCATATCCTGCAATCGCACAAACCTTCCACATCATCAGCTTCTTCACCTCGTGCATCTCTGCCATCATCTCGGCTCATCTAAGCACTTCCCTGGGAGCAGACAAGATTCGCAGAGCAGCCTACAGCAAACGGTCCGTCACCGCATCGCGATCTTTTCATCAAACAATCAACAAAACTTACTCGGCCCTCATCCAAGAGCAGCAAGAATCAGGACACCTACCACAAAAGAGATGGCGCCTTACGGACTCCCCCAGTCCTGCACCACCACCGACTGGGAGGAAGCCGACGGCCACCGCTACGTCGACATTCCCACCGTCGACAACGACACCGACACCGACCTCGAGGCCAACCGTGCCTCCGCGGCAGAACCGCGCCCCAGAACATCGACGCACTGCAAAGACTACCTCTACTGCAAGTGGCTCGCCGTAGCTGAGCGCTGTTATCGCATCCGTACGTCCGTCCGTCCAACCGTCTGAAACAAAATTAAACTTGAACCCCTCCCCCCGCCATCCACCCCCCCCACCACCCGCCGGACACTCTTCAAGCTGACCTTTGTAAGAATCCAAGACGCTGCACATCCCCGACAAGTACGGCTGGATCTCGCCCGGGCCCCCGCGCCGGCAGCTGTTCGAGGCGACCATGCTGTTCTACGCCGTGGCCGGGAGCCTCTTGATTGCGCTCGCCAACGCGGTGGACACTGTCGCCGTCGTCCGGCGGCGAGGCGCTAGCGAGGCGGCGCTGCTGGAGCTGCTGCTGCTGCTCCTGCGGGAGGGGGTCTGTGATGGGGTTGGGGCCTGTGCGTTTGTTTTTGTTATGGTGTGGTCTGTTGTGCTGATGGTTGGGCCCGGGCTTACATGATGTGGGAAAGTTGGGGGGGGGGGGGTTTAATTTTGGCCTGGTGCACGGAGTGGAGGGACGGCACCTGGTGCTTTTTTTTTCGTGCAGTTTTTTGGTCTTTTTTGACGTTGCCACGGTTGGAGGGCTTTCTTTAGAGGCAATTCGCTTCTTTTCATAGCCCATTAACCTGTATCAGTAGAGTTCTGTAAAATGTAGCTACCTATTCGCCTTGATACGGCGTCCGTTATCCAAATGCCGTGTGCTCTTTTCACGATGTCGTTAGTTCGCAGAACCCTATAAAGTTGGGTCAGCACCTGTGGAACTGCCGTAGAGTCCTAGAATAGCGAGGCTTTTTTGTTGCCGGGGGCTCAGCCTTTGCCGGTTCGTTTCGCTACCTTGGGGAGCCATGATGGAGGAGAAGTAGGGAAATAAGGAAGCAGAATAAGTACATGGCACGCGCATTAGCGACGACACAAGTTATGTACTTGTATGTCAAAGGGTGTTGACTCAGCAGCGGAGCAGTATGCAGATAGGACAGTCACTGCAGCTATATTATGCGCACCCACCGAGCTTCCTTCCTTTTCGGTTTGTACTTTTCCTCGCTTCTCAGCCCTCGAAGTAGACGCTTCCATAATCCATCACCCCCCTCAGCATCCACAATCCGCACCCTTCTGGATCCGCCAGCGCCAACTACCGCTGGCAGCCATCATCACTCAAAAGCCATTGTGCAAGAGAAGGAATTCACAATGTCACAAAGCGTAGTGCGTTATATCCCATTCCCCTTTCCCCCCCGTTTTCTCAAGAAGCCGCAAAATGGACTGATTAACACCGGACAGACGAAAGAAGTCCAAAACCCGGGCATCAAAGCCGCGGCATCATATCGCGACCTCAACCTGAATGACAACAACAACAACACCAACAACAACAACAACAACAACAACAACAACAACGACGACGACGACGACGACGAGGGCAACCACATCAGCGACAAGGGAGCCTACACAGACCTGGAAGCCCTGATGGAAGAGCCCGGAGAGACCAACGATGCCAAGGGCCCCTCGTACAACCGCGACCTCGGCCACGCCGCAAGAGAGTGCTACCGCGTCCAGTCCGAGGTGCTGGGCATCCCGGACCGGTTCGGGTTTATCTCGCCGGGCCCGCCGGCGCTGCAGGTCGCCGAGTATAACAGCTTCCTCGCCGTTGCCGTCGCCGTGTGGATTACGGTGGGCGCGACGATTCCTGCCTTTATTGTTGGTTTTTGGGCTGGGGACATGGAGATGGTGTTTTGTTTAGTTGTGATCGTTGAGATGGGGTTTTTTGTGGCGACTATGTATTATTGGGCTCCCGGTAAGCGCCGTAAACGACATGAAATCCGGGCTCGAGCCTGTGGCTGGGGGAGTTGGAAAGAAAGGTAGAGATGGGTGGGTGGGGGTTTGAAGGGCCGGGCTGAGGCCGGGCCGGTGTGGGTCTGATACGATAGGTGCTGCCCGCTAGCCGGCCCCGGGGTGGGGCCCTTACGGAGGGCCGGCCGGAGCTCTGACCAGCCCCGCCCGGCAACCCCTTGCCGTGGATGGGCAGTCAGAACTCAAAAAAGGGTGGGACGACTCTGACCGAGGGGCGGGAATGAGATTTGTTTCCTGGTACTGTGCCTCACAGAAGTAATATCGGAAATGGCATGTATTAATAGGTGTTGCTCGTACCTAGATGCCCGTGGCCACCCTCCATCAGTGATGGGAGTACATACCATGTAAAGTTGCACAAGACCGCACTGTTGGCTCGGGTTAAACACAGAATCTGGCAGCCTGCGCGTTCGCCTGCAGCCTGTGTACGGCACACATACGGGGGTGATAAAGTTGGGCAAGATCTGCAGATCTGATGTTTCCTGGGCCGTTCTGCCTCAGGACCCTGGGCCTGAGCTTGTGTTTACACTGATGTGCCGGATCTTCGCAGACGGATTACTTCTTAACACCACAACCTGGCTGCTTATGCGGTATAATATGTGTCGTTAAGTCGGACCACCTCTGCCGCACCGTGCCACCCAGGGGATGGTTTCTCATGGCCACATGTTGCTAGCTGATGGCATCCACACTGGGGAGATCTAAACATGACCCCCCAACGTTCCAAAAGGAAGGTTTTTACGAGGAGCCATGTTGGACTTTTACCCACACGGAAGCCGGCATTGCGGCATCTCAAACACGGTGGCGCTCGTGGCGGTCTCAACTGCCGAGGACGCTCGTAGTATCCGGGCCGGATTCGGGTTCTTGTTTGTGTCACCGATGGTGGAGGACCTGGTGCCACCAGACTGCGGAACACAAGTCGAAGGCCTGTCCGCAACATCTCGCCGAGAACGACCGAGCGGCCATGTTCCTTGTCCCCCGGTCTCTCGGTTAGTGGGCGGGGCGGTCTCCCAACAAACGGCAGTGCCGGGATCCGGAGGTGACCTCGAGCACAAGGAGGCTCTCACAGCCACACTGACGGTGCATCGAATAAAGGGGGAGGCCAGGGCTCCAGCACTCTGTCGCAGCATCGCGATACGAGCGGATGAATCGGACTAAACAACAAGGCGAAACAGAGCTTGGGGGAAGCTGTGCACCGTGAGGTTGCATCGGCTGGCCCAACGAGGAAACCTGCTGCCCCTGAGTTTGGCGGAGCTGGGTGTTGCATTGGTGCCAAGCGAGGTGGCCTGTGGGTTGCGTTCCGGTGCCCGGGTCCTCCCCGGCGTGCCCCCGGCATGCACACTATCGGCGCGCTAGCTTCGGGGTGGCATCATGTGCAGAACGGATCCATCGGGGAAGAAACGGCCAATGCGTGCCGGGTGATATTCTCCTCTTTGGTGCTCGAGAGTTGAGAACGACAGCAGGAGCGCTAAGATCTGAGACATGCTGTTGACGTCAGCGACTTTGTGCAGCTCTGCGCTTATTGACAGGCGTGGCGGACGCTGGGAATGTGGGACTGGGCGGCAGAGGCGGCGGTTGTTGTCGTCAAAGAAGGCTGAAAAGATCGAAAAGATCGAAAAGATGCTCCGCTGATCACCCCAGGTTTTCCGATCTGGGCAGGCGGCAATTCGCCAGCCTCGTGCGCGGCAGGTTCGTCCCGCCGAGATCCCGGTCGAGCTTGCCGTCAGGGGGTGGAATGAAGCTAAAATAGCTACCAAGTGGGCCCTCTCAGCTTCTCTGGGCTCACATGAGACGACTCGGACCACGCGCACGGAGTTGTCCGACCACTGTGGAAAAGTGTCTCTCAATGACTACAAGTCGACTCGAACCATTCTGGTTGCTACCGAGCTCCTCAGTGTGGGCACAAGCCGTGCAGTTGCACCGAGACCGCGCACAGGCCTATCCAGTGCCTGTCTAGCGTGCTGCTACCGTTGCATCAGTTCGGGGAATTTGTCGAGATGAGTTGACTGACTCCTCTTCTGTTCCCACTTGCAAGTCGGGTTGTCAGTCAACTGCCGGTTGCAAAACCGGCGCTCTCGATGCAAAGAGGAAGGCATCGGGCCGAGCCAGGCCAGAACTGGAAGTTTCTGCGAAGCTGTTGACAGATGTGGGCCCAACTTGAACCTGGAACACAACGACGGTGATGCCAAGAGTTCTTGCTCTTTGGCGCCTTCGTCACCTGAAACATGAAACCCACTGGCGCCGAGCAAGAGAGTCACTGTGAAACACGGCACTCACTCGATCGAGCGGGCAGCCGCTGGCCGCGACCCGGAAATACGCGACTGGTCAGAAGCTGCAATCGGAGTTTTTTTCAGCTGGCATTTCAGTGTCACCAACCGCTCCGAACACCTAATCCCAACATGGGCAGACAGAGCGACCACCCGCGGGTTCGGCAGGGCCGTTTCCTGAATCGAGAAGCTCGATCCTGTTCCCTTTTTTGGGGAAACGCTCCCTTCCCTGCCAGTGCTCTGCGGGGAAGCCCTAGCAAGGGTGCGCTGATGCCTTCTTGGCGTGGCTGCGTCCCCATCGCGAACCACGCGAGGCCAGGGACAGGCATTCCGGTCCACGCTCTCGGCAGCAGTGGCAGTTGCAGTGGCAGGGTGTTGCTGTTGCGCTCGGGGTGCAGCGGACAGGCGAACGCTCCGTACCTGCAGTAGCGTCGCCGCCGTGGCTGAGCAAGCCTCTTGTTTCAAAGCGACACCATTCGATCGCCCCAGGGGCCTCCGGTCTGGATCTTCCAGTGCGTTCATCTTCTGGGTTGCTCATGGCCACGCATTCGCCCGTCTTTGGGGAGATTATTCGAGGCCGCGGCCGCAGTCCTGCATCTTTATGGGCGCCTCGATCGGGGCCCTGATTTCAAGCTTAATTGACCTGTTTACCAGTCAAAACGGCCTCCCTGGGAGGCAAGACATTGGCCCTCGGTTTCGGTGTCCAGTGTGTAACCGATTGGCCGTGTGGTGGTCGGGCTGGAACCGACCCCTGGCCCAGATCTCGAGCAAGCCCCTGTCGACACCCCTTGTCAGCCAACCCTGTCAGCCAACCATGCACGCCGAGGTTGCTGCCGCTGGCCAGAGCCGCGCGCCACCCAAGAAACAACGTCAACGGAGAGTCGGACGGACACCGTCGAGGTGGTATTGCTGCGAGGGAGTTGTGCAACCGCGCCCGCTAACAGAAAGGGATCTCGACAAC
Source organism: Parachaetomium inaequale (assembly GCA_033296685.1). Lineage (NCBI taxonomy): Eukaryota > Fungi > Ascomycota > Sordariomycetes > Sordariales > Chaetomiaceae > Parachaetomium > Parachaetomium inaequale. Next base: position 35,127 of record MU854345.1, read on the forward strand.
CACTCCCCTGCCTGACGTTGCGAGACATGCCACCCTGCAATGGCGAGCTTTGCCGTTCCGGGTACGCCCGTTGAATCCGAGTTTCCTCATTGGCCTCTGCCTCCCTGGAGAGCCGTGCCTGGGGACGCCGAAGTCAACATCGACACATCCTGGACTCCCTGAGCGTCACCCTGGGCACCCCGGCCCCTGGCCATGGTCCCCGTTCTTTGTTCGGCTTCCCCCCTGTCGAGTGACCTGAAAGGGTTGACGAGTCGGCTGAGTGACATGCCTGGCTCTTGTTGTTGCCATGTATATATCAACGACTGCCAACCCTCCTCGCACACTCCTTTCCTGCCCTACCATCAGCTTTGCTGTTCTCCTTTCTTCCGTTCTTAGTGTGACCAACAGAGGCAAAGTCATTCGCTTCTTTGCCTCGTCCTCTTCTTTCTCGACGCTTCATTGTTACACTCTCGTTGGCTAAGCCATTTCCTGACCGGGCTATTCTTACTTGAGGGTGCCAGTTCCGACGAGATACCGATCACACCCACCCAGTCTATCGCTTCTTGTCCCACTTCGATTTCAAGCAACAGCAACACTTCATTCAGCATGAAGACTGTTTCAATTTTGGCCCTCGCCGCTGGCGTGTCGGCGACAGTAAGCTTTTCTCCTGTCTTCTGGGCGGCCTGGCCGACATGACTTACACATGTTGTACAGTTCAACCTGGCTCCTCCCTTCACCTGCCCGGGCAACACCGACAACAAATGTACCGACAAGCAGAAGCCTGGCTTTAGCTGGGACGACCTGGATTTTGGCGACTTCCTCGACTACCGGGACTTCAACTTCCGCGGCTGGAAGTGCGAAGATGACGGTGACAAGCGAGGCCGGTTTGCTCCTCGCACCGGCAAGAGGGTCATTGGCGGCACATGCTCTTCGGAGAAGCAAAAGTCGCCGTCGTTCGGCTGCGGCGCCGCCATTGACAAGTTCTCCCTGGGCTCCATCCACGTCAAGCCCGAGTTCGACTGCGATCTCGAGTTCCACTACGACATGCCTGACGGATCGACCTGCAAGCACCGGAGCGCCTGCCGCAAGTCTGGTACCACCGTCGTCAACCGCCAGTGCGGTGGTGCCAAGAACGTCACCATCGTCTTTCCTCCCCAGCCCGACAAGCCGAAGCCCAGCTGCAGCATCCAGGTGCCCACCATCTCCTTTGACTGCAGCACCGCTTCCAGCACGTCGCCTCCCAGGACCAAGACGACCAAGACTCCGGGCAGTCCTACCCCTCCCGTCAAGACCACCACGACCTCTGAGGTGAAGGAGTCGTCGAGCACCCCTCCCGCCGAGGCTAGCAGCACTCCCCCTGCCGAGACCAGCACGCCTGTTGTTCCCGGAGTCAGCAGCACTCCCGGTGCCGAGACCAGCACCGCTATTGTTCCCGGCGTTAGCAGCACTCCCGGTGCCGAGACCAGCACCAGCACTGTTGCGCCTGGTCAGGAGACCAGCACCTCCCCTGCCCAGGAAAGCAGCACTCCCCCCGCTGAGCAGAGCAGCGACAGCAGCTCCAGCGTGCCTCCCGTGACCAAGACCATCACGACCAGCTACGACAGCACGTCGACCATCTTCACCACCACCACCACCACCCACACCATCACCTCGTGCGGGCCTACCGTCCCCGACTGCCCGGCCAACTCAGTGGTCACCAGCGTCATCACCGTTGCCGTCTCGACTACCATCTGCCCCGTCACCGAGACTCTGACCAGAATTGAGAGCAGCGCGCCTCCCAGCTCCGCCACCGGGGCCGCGACCACGGCCACGCCTGCGGCTAGCGGCACCACCAGCCTCGTCAGCTCCGTCAGCTCCGTGAGCTCTGTCGCGCCTGTTGAGACGCTCCCCTGCCCCGCCGTTGTCCCGTCGTGCCTGAACACCTTCCTGTTCACCATCGGCTGCTCCGACAACACCGACGCCGCCTGCTACTGCCCGGATGCCACCTTCATCAAGAACGTCTACGACTGCCTGTACGCCCACGGCGAGACTGACGCGATTGTCGCGGAGGCCGTCGCCTACTTCCAAGGCATCTGCGGCAAGTGGGTTAACGAGAACCCCGCCATCGCTACCGGCGCGACCGTCACCACCTACATCACGGTCACGGCGCAGCCCACCGTCGCGCCCGTCTACACGACCGTCATCGTCGACGTGACGACGGTCGTGCCCTGCACCGACGACGCGGGCGAGGTCATCCCGAGCTCCAGCACCACCGTCACCGTCAGCACCAGCATGACGGTGCCCCAGGTCGACTTCACCACGGGCTCGTCCGGCGGCGTCGAAATCATTCCCATCACCGCCGCCCCGGCCGTCACCACCTCCCCGGGGAGCCCGAGCGCCGGCGGCCCGGGAGGCGCCGTCGTCACCACCAACGGCACCACCCTCTCCGTGCCCACCGGCACCGGTTCGATCCGCCCCTCCACTACTAGCTCCATCGTCGTTGCCGGCGGTGGCCGCGTCGGCGCCAGCTTCGGCCTGGCCGCTGCTGTTGCCTTCGTCGCTGCCGTTGCCCTTTAAAGGGTGGTACCTGGTACCTTCACCTCCCACTAGTACCAACCAATACCAACCAATGCCAACCAATACCAACCAATACCAACCAATAACCATCCATATCTATCTAATTCTCACGCTCCTTACGAAATCAATACGACAGACATAGCATTAGTGTATCACACACACACACACACTCTCGGCATTTTCACCCACCCAGCGCTCGGTCTTGGGGGGCGGCTCTTGTGCTTTCATATCATCATCGGCACGAACGCCACGCCTGTGTTTCTCATTTCATTTATCATCATCAGCATCCTGTTTTTGTTGTTCCGGGAGAAAAGGCAGACGGCAGGGCGGGACAGACACGTGAGGGGAGAAGGGGTATAGACATGCGTGGAAAGAGGAGAGGGAAGGAGAGGAGAGGCCATGGTTGTCTCAACTCGGCCTTGGCCTCGGCCTGTGTGTAGGTTGTTTGTACATTACCCATACAGCTGGCAGGCAGACTGTACATAATAGTTAATACCCCCCTGAGCCAAATTTTGATGAGTTAGACCGCATTGCATTGTTTTACTTCACTTGCTTGTTTCTTTGGTGATGGCGATGGCTTTCTGGTGTGGTTCTAAGTAGAGAAATGTGGCTGTTGGTGGTTAAAAGGTAGGTAGGAGGCCTGCCGTGGCCACCGCCGACTTTGCGTTAGTGTTGCTGTGCAAGGCGATTCCTCGATATACCAAGGCTGTTTGCTGCTGTTCTGTGGCAAGCCTGTTGAGCCATGCAACAACTAACTCGGCTGAGAAGCAGGCGTACGAGGTAATTTTGCAGCAGTGTTTGGTTGGGGGAAGCATGAGCGAAAGTAGATATAGTCTATATTTATTTTATTTATTGTTTTCTTAATAGAAATTTCCGTTGCCCTCCATATGAGTCTATATCCTCGGTTGCCGGCAAAAGATGTCACTCAAATCATCAACCAGTCATGTGGAAATTCCCCCTGAAACCAACCCTAGCATCATAAACCATGTAGGCCTTGCTCATCGGCCGCCACTTGGCAGTCGCTCGGTCTGAGGAGGAGGGACGCGCGCTGGAAACGGAGTTAAACACGCATCTCTACCCGCAGACTTACCCCATGCTCGCGTTATACTTCAGTCAGTCAATCTGATTTGCCAACCGGGGTTCCGCTCACCATCATCAGCAGCCCAAGCGAGCATCGACGTGCAACCGGCAACGGCACTACTGGAAAGACGGCCTCGTAGACCTCAGCCCGAGCAAATACTCGATGGTCAGACACCTGGGCTTCAGGAAAGCGTACAAAACGACGGCCACTAGAGTCCACATCAGCACCCACGCGAGCCCGCCCCGGCCCAGCCACAGACACCAGACCACGAGGCCCATCAGCAAGCCGGCGGGGCCCATCCACCACAGATGCCGCCACAGCGCCAGCCACGCGCGGTGCGCGTCGTCCCAGAACCAATTCCAGACCCTGTTGCCCACGAAGCGGTCCCACAGCTCGGGCCGGTTCCCGAGGGCGACCCTAGATGTGCAGGTGGCGACCTGCTTCTGAAAGCCGTTGAGCCGGACCAGCCATTCCTCCCTGAGCTCGCCGGGGCAGCCCGTCCTGGGGCTGCGAGCGGGGAAGCGCCAGGGGTGTTGCTCGCAGAAGCGGATCCAGCGCTCGACGATGTGGCGGGCGGTTTCCGGGTCCACGGCAAAGTACTCGCGGTGCTGGGTGCCGCAAGCGCAGTCGAAGCTGTAGCGGAGGTCCCTGAGCTCGGCGTGGACGAGCCTTTCGACGTGTTTGTAGTACAAGCTGGCCGGGAAGTGGAACATAGACTGAAAGTCGAGCCCGGCGCAGGTCCTCTGGTGGGTCTGCTTGCGGAATTCGACGTCGATTGTGTGGCCGATTTTGACGACGGGATTCTCGTCGTGTTTGGCGACGAAAACGTAGACGAAACCTGATGTGTCTTTGGATATGGGGTGCCCGGCTGCTCTCCTGAGCAGCTTGTCGACCTCGAGGTTGGTGTATTCGGGAGATCCTGCTGCTGGTTGGATATTGGGGTTGGTTGAGGGGCGGGATACTGGCTCGGCATCTGAAGTAGATTCTGTATCAACGGGCGCTGCGATCGATTCCTCTGGGTTGAATATTGGAGGTCTGCTAGGCCACGAGCCCTGCCGTTGAATGCTACCGCAGAGAAGACTGCACCGACTAGAGAGCATGGTAGCGGGATGATTTGTCCTCGGGGTTTCTAGCAAACCTGGATCGGCGGGCGATGGCTTGCTCCTCGAGAACAAATGTATGTCGGTGATGGCGCTGATGAGGGACCCCACTGTCTGTTGCTGCTTGGGTGTTGAGTCGGTGGGTTGGCAATGGCGGCTACGGACTAAGGAGGTACCCAGGTTATAAGTACATGTTCTAGAGGGTAAGGCGCACTCAACCTCGCGAGTATGAGTTTCATGCAGCTTGCATGCGGGTGTCCTCCCTCCCGAACCAACACCTCTTGGCGGGCGCTTTTGTCGGCGGACGCCGACGGTGCGCCTCACGCAGCGGCCGACCAGTTCAGCCTGTCAGCCTCACCTGAGGCTGCCATTGAGTCAGTGAGGCAGCAGCGGGCACGTGATGATACCATACATCATTCTTGCGGCCGGCGGCTTGGAGATGATGTTTGTTGTACGGCGGTGATGGAGGACGGTGCTTGCGGCCAAGGCGCTGAGCGGGACAAACAAGGTCATGATTGCGACTGTCGGGGAGACTGAGTGCTGTAAATGCCATTGAGTCTACGATGATTAGTATAAAGTTAGGATCTTGCGATCGAAGGGTGCAATTGTCCAAGTGCTCCAGGAGTTGTGTGAACTGGGAAGAAGTCGTGGCTGAGTGCAGAGGCAGCTTCGGCCCACTGCTACCCGGAGGCGCCACAAATGGTCTGAGCCACCGGGCCTGGCACTGCACTCTGCGCAACCAATGGCAACTCGAGCGAAGCGCCAACTTTCCTCCTTTCCTCTGCTTCCTCAACTCCCACCAAACAATCGGCACTTAAAGTTGGAGTTCTCATGAACACCGGCACCACCCCGTGGCTCCTCCACAACCCGGTGGTTCCTCCACCTTTCCGGTTCTGCGGGGTTGTGGTCTCGCGACTCTCGACTCTCGACCCGCTTAATCGGGGGGTACTAAGGTCCCGTTTTCTACTAGGTGCCTTGACTCATCCAGGTCATATTAAACACTCCTCCGTAGCACTTGATGAATTGAAGAAGATGGGTAACCCATAAAGTTGCCCCTGCTCATCCACCACCTATCACTACGCCGCAATGTCAATACCCGTGACCCTTGCGTGCGGCCTAATCGTCCCCGTCTTCTTGTTCACCACGCTCGTCTCGGGCCTCCAATCTCGACTTGCCAAAGTCCCCGGCCCCTGGTACTCCCGCTTCACCCACCTCATCCTCAAGTACGAGACCATTCGAGGCAGGCGGGCGTTCTACGTCCACGACCTCCACCTCCAATATGGATCCATCGTGCGAATCGCCCCCAACGAGGTGGCCATCGCAGACATAGGCGCCTTCTCCCAGATCCACAAGGTCGGGTCCGGCTTCCACAAGGCGCCCTGGTACGACACCATCACCCCCAACCGGCCGCCCGGCATCTTCACGATGCGGGATCCCCACAGACACTCTGCGCGCCGGAGGCTGTTCGCGCAGCCGTTTAGCAACTCGGCGCTGCAGAAGAACTGGGCGGGGGAGATACGCTCGCGCGTCGAAACCGCAGTGGCCAAGATCCGGCGGGATGCGTTGAGGGGGGATGCGGATGTGTTTCGTTGGTGGACTCTGATGGCTACTGATCTGGTTACGCACCTGTGCTTTGGCGAGTCTTTTGGGATGCTCGAGCAGGGAAAGGTGGGGAAATTCCAGGCTGAACTCGCAGAGGTAACATAGGTTGCTAACCTTGACTCACAGCAAACACCGTACATCGACTCGATCCAGTCAGCCCTGCTCATGTCCGTCTTGAGAGCAGAGTTGTTCCCCGTCTATGCCCTTGCGCGACTGATACCGATCAAGAAGGTCCAAAGCATTGTCCGAGCCGACGAGGTCGTCGCCGAGCACGGCGGGCGCGCCGTCAACAATATGCGCACTTCCAGCGGCAACAGGCAGAACCTGTTTGGGCAGATGCTTGCCATGGCGGAAAAGCAAGAAGACAAGGCGACCATCACCGAGGCCGACGTCCGAGACGAGGCGGGCAACCTGATCGTGGCGGGCTCGGACACGACAGCCGTTACGCTGACGTATCTTGTTTGGGCGGTGCTCAAGAGACCCGCGCTACGAAGGGAGCTCGAAGACGAGGTGGCGGGGTTGAGTCGGGAGTTGACTTTTGATGAGCTGAGCCAGGCGCCGCTCCTCAACAGCGTCATTGAGGAGACGCTCCGGCTCTATGGCGCCGCTCCTGGCGCCCTGCCCCGGAGTGTGCCGCCCGACGGCGTCGACATGTCGGGGTACTTTCTGCCTGGCGGCACCGTGGTTAGTACGCAAGCGTATACCATCCACCGGGATCCGAGCATATTTGCCAACCCCTTGGAGTAAGTCTTGCCAGGCCAGTGCTATGTCTTTCGCTAGTTGACTCTCATCCCCAGGTTTGACGGATATCGGTTCATCAACCAAGCCGTGATCACCCCAACTCAGAAAACGGCTCTCCACCCGTTTGGGGCAGGCAGCAGGATCTGCCTCGGGGTCCATCTCGCCAACCTGGAGATGCGGCTCGCAGCCGCACTGTTCTTTAGGGAATGTCGGGGTGCAAGAATCAGCGATTCGATGACGGATGAAATGATGAAGGAGGTTAATCGGTTTCTTATTGCGCCAAGGGGTCATTGCTTGAAGATAACGCTGCAGTGAGCCGAAGATTATCTTTCGAGCTGGGAAAAGAGATTCGATATATCAGAATCCGTTGATGATAAGCGTTTGGGCGGGGGTGACCGAGGACGGTGCGACGGCAAGGCACTGAGGAGGGCAGAGTAGGCAGCCATATGTGGTTGTTGGGGTGAGTAAATTCTGTGAACTATTTGAACCATTGAGACTCTCATGATATTGACCGCCCGGGCGGTTTTGTGTGAGTGTTCAGAAGTTGCAACTTGTGGCTTGGCACGAAGTTGTTGCAGCAAGCGCAGGGGAAGACATGACGTCACACGTTGGCGTTTTCTCAACTCCAAGGGCAGCCTCGTCCGAAGCGCTAAACTTTTCGTCTGTTCTCTCAAATGATCATCAGATGTCCAAATTCAGAGTTCGTCCACGAGACGAGAAATGTCCATCGATGAACCGCACTCGCTGCTCGCCCCTGAGCACAGCTCGCGGGAGGCCTTGACTCCACCTCCATCTGCCGCGCCCGACCGCGCTCGACTCAGGGATGTCCCGTCCCAGGAGACGCCGATGTTTGAGTTGGGAACTCGAGACCCACTCCCTCCCGGGCCTCGCTCTTCGGCATCACCATCCTGGTGTTCGAGAAAACTCAAAATTGAGTAAAATTTTCACTTCTCCATCCCCGTGCGGGTGACTCCCGTTACGTACATGCAATATCCCCGTCGAGGATATGCCGCCAGCATTGGGCCGCACCTGACATCTTTCCAGGGGCGACTTGCAGGTTGGCATTTGAGCCATACTGTGTATATCGATCGGGTGTCCCAGCACCTCCTCGGCACCGCATTCCGGCTTGGGGGAACGAGCCGAACTCTGAACATGCCCATTCGGTGGTGACAGTACGGACACCCGTCTCGGTCTCTGCGCGCGAGCCCCCGGCCCTGCTGTCGACACCGCAACCCCGAAAATCGCGCGTCACAAGACAGCGGGAAATACCGGGCGGAGTTATGCCAAAAGTCGCTTCGGGATGCCACTCCTCCCCGTCACCGACGATGTGATGCGATCCCGGTTCACAAAACCGATCTCCACCCGGCCTTTCCCCGTTTTAGGAACGGGTGGTGTCCCGAGCGATCTTCCAGAAGCGGGAACGACATGCCAAGACCCTGCAGCCCAGCGAGCCTTGTGGACGGCTGTGGATGACGACGAGGCTGCGAGGTCTGACGGGAAAGCGACCGGGAGCGAACCTTGATCTAGACCGGCGGACCGGTGACGCTGACCGAGGGTATCAACTTCCCGCGCCGCGGTTGTTGAAACGAGCTCGGCCGAGCCGCTGCTGAGTGAGGTGGCTGTCTGAGCAGCCCCGGAGTTGCTGTTGAGGCATGGGCATATCGTATGCAGCTAGCTAGTTCTCCTGCTTGCAGCTTACTCAGTCCAATGCCCGGCCGCCTTCATGGTCCCGGCATCGAAGTCCGTTCGAACATGGAAGCCCGCCGTCGGCGGTGAGGGACTTATCGACATCGGCTCGATCCGCGCGCGACGGCCAGTGGTGTGATGGGGTGATGTTCAAATCCGAAACATCTCCGTCTGGTGTCGTGCCTCGATGCACAACCTCTGGGGGGGAAGACAAATTAAGGTCGGGCTCGGCGATGCAACCCCAACTTACTGTGTGCGCTGCGGGATGTTGGGGTTCCGGCGGAAATGCACAAAACCGCCTGCTACCTAATGTGTCAGAGATTCTTCTTCTGGATACGCGACCCAGCCTCCCGCACACCTGCTTTTGGTGTCGATGACATGGCTGCGTTCGGTTAGCGCTCACGCATCATGGCTCAGTTTCCACTGTCGAAGCACGAGCCATTTCGCATTGAATCAGTGGGGCCCACACACAGCCTTTCGATCTCTCTCGTCACTTGCAACTCCTTTCGCGCTCTTCTCATCCCTGCCGGTTCCGTCCCGTCCCTGACAATCGGGGTTCGGCAACGGCGAGCCCCAGAATCCGACACAATCCTGATCTCTTCCCAGAACTGCTCTTTCAGATGAATCTCCAGAAGCCGTTGGGTAAAGCGCGGGGGACATGCTCAAGGCGCACGCTGCACCGTCATCGCGTCGGATCGGAATCTCACTCAATCGGGGAAACGATGACTCAAGGAAGCGCTTCTCTCCTCTCGCGGAGTTGATGATTCGCTCCGACGCTGAATTGCGGACAGCGGGATATGCCAGGGTTCTGGGCGGTGTCTGGGCAACGGCAGCTCGACAAAGCAGCCCAGCGCCGGAGCGTCAAGCTTACTCAGGCCGCCGGTCGGCATTTAGCTTCACAAAAAGGCCGATCAATGATGTACTGCCAAGTACCCCCGCCGTACCGTTTCTCCACCGCTCTCATTCCGTCCGGCGACCATCGAATGGGCTGGGCCGATTGCCTCTTCCCCGATGCCTCTGTCCTGCGAATCGCCCAGCCTCAGCCAGTCCTGCAGTGATGCAGTCATGGCCGCTTCGCCATGATATATACGCACGCAGCTTCATCAGACCGGTTCCTTTTTTGCTGGGCCCATTGCCGGTTTTGCAGTGCCCTTGGCAGATCTCCAGCGTCGAGCAGGGATCGATCCCAGCGGTCCGCTCGAGGGGCGTTCAGCAAGTCATTCATGATCATCAGGACGTCACAATCCGCCTGGACGGCTCCGCAACCATGGGATTCGAGAAAAATCCCTTTGCCAGGAGTCTGTACAAGGCGGGACCTGACTCCACTGCCTTTGTACTTGACGGCAGGATCGAAACCAGCGCCGAAATGGGCGCGCTCTCGGACATAACCAACAGGCCGACCGTTGATACTACCACAGGCAGACACACAGGGCGCAGGTTTCCCAACCCCGAGCCCTTAATTCCACGACGGCGCATTAGCACTGCCGAGGACGGGCAGGCACAAGACACGCTGCAGACCCTCGTCTATTGATTACCTTCCTCCACTCCTTCCTAGCCGCATGCCCCTTGTCGTCTTGTCGACACACCTCTTGGCCGCCCCAGTATTATTAATCGCCCAGACTGTCCCCCCTCGGCTTATTATGCACTCGCTTTGCTCGTGGTGAAAACGGAGTGCCCTTGAAGAACCCTGTCCCGTCCCAGACACATCTTACTTATACATACAAACCCGCAACCCCTCCATGCGCGCCTCCTTCTCACTTCCACCTGAGCTTTCACCTTCTTACAACTCCACCTCCCACACGACGGTGAAGAGGGACCAGACCACTCTGCTTCCTCTACACACTCCCTCCAATCTCTTTCCTCTTCACAATGGACAGCCTACCTACACCACCCAATGAGGAACTCGCCAGGCCTCAGGCGGCGAAGCGAGCTCATGCCGTGTCCAAGTCTATCAAGACAATACAGCGGCCCTTGAAGCGGACCAGCACACACAGCCATCCTCCGTCACCGGCGCGCGAAAGCCACTCACAACATGGCGACGGGAGGCATAAGCGAGTATGGAAGGCCTGCGAGAGGTGTCGCATGAAGAAGACAAAGGTACCCGGATTCCTGACGCCGCTGCCCCCGCTCACGAGGCTTTCTTATGCTGACATGGCGCCCAGTGCGACGGAGAGTTTCCCTGCAAGAGGTGCAAAGATGACGGGTTAATATGCACGGCCGGAACGCGGAAGAAGACCGAGTACAAGCAATTACCGCCTGGATACGCCGAGGTGCTCGAAAACACGCAGTTCGTCCTGATCGCCACGGTGCAGAAGCTCTACTCGATGGTCCGGAACGGGGAGCCGTGGGAGCTGGGGGAGCCCGAGCTGAACGACCGCGGCCAGCCCGTCATCCACAACGTTGCCGCCAAGCTCGGCTGCTTGCGACCGAACAGCGACCTGGACCTCCCGGTCCATTCGATATTCCCAGAGGACGAGGCGGGGATGGCCGAGTTGGCTCGGCAATTGCAGGAACAGGCGGCGACAGCACCGGGCGGTGCTTCGCAGCACAGCAGCGGCAGCAGCAGCAGGCAAGAGGCGGAGTCAAATGGCATCTACAACCGGACCGACCGCGCCAGCTCCTCAGCGGCGTCCGACGTCGAACACTCGGACGTCGACCTCGAACCCGACTACCGAAGGGCCGCGTTCGGCACCGCCAGCGCCGTCAGCATGTCGCCCGCCAGCCTCAGCTACCCCGAGTTCGACATCTCGCCGCCGTCAGCAGCGCCCTCGGACGGGTTCCCGCCCACCAGCCAGCACTCGCCCACCGTACCCGTGCATCCCAACAATTTCCAATGGATCAGCCGGCCGTCGTCGATGGATTTCTCGTCGCAGCAGCTGTGGATGGCGAGCCAGGGGTACAGCATGAGCTCCGAGATGATGGGCTCGGGGGTTCTGGGGTCCAGCTACGCGGCCAAGCCCGCCGGCTTCTCGTCTTCGTGTCGGAACCCCGAGGTCATGATGGGGATTGCCGACCCCATGATCTTTTCTGGCTATGAAGAGGACCATCTGCGGCCGCTTTTTCCAACTTCAAACATCTAGGGTTTCCTTTTTTTGCCATTTACGGAGTTGGGGTTGAACGGACGGATGGGACACCTTGAGACGGATTGATATGTCTTCTGGCAGGGCGTTATTGGCAACAGGCGTACAAGAGGGAATTCAACACGGGCATTGCAGCGGCTGGCTTGCCCCTGGGCGGGCTTGTACAATTATTACTGGCATTGGTTGGTTGGATTGGTTGATGAGCACACTCATGTCGGAAGAGGAGGCAGGAGAAACGCGGGGACAACCTGGTGCGGACAATACATCCAACATGCACCGCCGAGTTTTACGTCGACCGTTAATACCAAATCACACACAAAGGCCAATATCACATCTCTCTTCCACTTTTGGCGTTTTCCCGTCACGTCAACACGTCGTCGAATCTGGGGCCCCCCTCCCCCCTGAACTGAACCGTCCGGCGCCCAAACTCAGCCCAACATGATTCGTAACCCCCAGCGGCCGATCGCGAGGCCGCAGGGCGCATGACGACAAAAAAGTATTGTTCATTTCATTTCACGATGAGACACAGCATTTTCACAGCCCCACCCAGAAGAAAACGGACGACGCGACACGGCCGCCCAGCAGGGGGCTTGTGAATGTTGACCCATTCCGGTGCAACCTGCCGAAAAGTGCCCGAACCCACGGAGTTGGGTAAGGTTGCAGCCCGATGGTTGGTCGGTTTCCGCTTTTGTGTGAACTGCTGTGAACGTGAACGGCGTTCCTGGTCCGCCCGCCCGCACGGATGGGTGCCCCTTGTCGTGCTCACTTCCACTTTGTTGTCAAAGACGGAGTAAAAAAGAGGGTTTGTAATCATGTGTGATCGATAATCCAGGCATGAATAATCATCTGATTGTGCCCGCATTTTTTTTCTTCGATGGAGATTGGGGAAATGCAAGCAAACAATCATCTTGATCCCCGACACTCATCACAGGTTCCGAGTTGGATCGGTCGGTTCCAGGTCGGTCGGTCCATCCCCCGCCTTCTTCCCCTTTAGGAAGCCAATGTCAACCAAGGAGTCGTCGTCATGGCTTCTGGCAAAGCCACAACCTGTAATTTCGGTAGCGCACAATACGCGGAACGTAAACGCGGGGTTCCCGCGCGCGTCTTCGGGCTTGTCTTGGCTGCTGGCTCAAACTCTCGAGGTCCGATCAACAACAGCGTTTCTAACGTTTGACAAAAAAGCCACGGCCGACTTTGAATAAGACATGAATCGACGTGGAAGAAGCATCATTCGAGGGCCCATCTTTCTCCATCCATTCGTGTCACCAGTAGAATCCCCCCAGGCGTATGTCGGTTTCCCGTTGGATCGGATGGATTCCGTTTCCGAGCACGAAAGGAAGGAACCCGAGTTCGCTCGGGGTTCCAGAACCCTCCGAGTCCCGCGCGGGCGCACCGTTGAGACGTCCGCGGATCGTCCATCCGCAGTAACGGACCCCGCTTCAAACCCGCCATGGTCAAACCCCGAGCTTCACGAACTCGGCAGCCCTGTTCGCAAGCGCGTATCAGAAACGGAACGAAGCCCATCGCGCCGCCGCTTCCAACACGCTTCCTGATGATCTCTTGGTCGTTATGGAGTACTTCGTACGAGCCACCATGATTCATTCTGACTGCCCAGCGATCCCAACCCTTGGCGGGCTCCAACGTCGCACAACACCAAGCCGGGCCGCACGTCTCGTGAGACCAATGAGCAGATCGGATGGGCCCGCCAATGAGCGACACGCAGGGCCGAGCCGCTTGGCCCAGCCAGCAAACCGAACAAGACACGACGAAAAACCCCAAGGGTCTAGCTCCTCTCGGCCTCGCGGTCCAAGCACAGGACATGGCCCGTCTGCAGTGAGATGGCGGCGAACCAAGCAAAAGAGAAGAACCAAAAAAAACATCAGCAGCAGGGCAGCCTGAAGAGAACCAGCCAACCATCGAGCCGGCCGACGGAGCCCGGGCTAAGTCCGGCGAGTTAACTCCGTGCTGGGCGTGATGAATCATCGGCCGAGTCCCCGTTTTTTTCAGGAGATTCAGAGACAAGGGGTAGGATCTGGCCAGTCACGGCTGCCATATCGCCGAACGCTCGCTGATGAACAATCCGCGTGAGATAAACGCCGAATGCGTCTTCCGACACAACAACGGCGATCCCCATCGCAAGAGAGGAAAACTTTCAGCGGGCCGACAAGGTTCTCGGTCTTGTCGAACCCACCTTGGTGTCTCGTCGATATTCTTGGCTGGAACAAGATTGATGAGAGAAAAGCGAAAAAGGGAAAAGAAATTCGGGATTGCGAAAAAAAGAGGAGTCCTGGTGGACCCCCTCGCCAACGTCCGGACCCGGCTCCGGTGCGCACACAAAGGCCGAGAGAGGGGCTCCCGCGGACCGCGGACCGCGCCAAGAAAACGTGGTGTCCGGCGCCGAGTCTATCGCCAAGCTGAGCCAAGGTATCGCCAAGCCACGTAAGGTAGTTTTGTTATTGCGGTTTTGGGGAAAGCGATGGAGCGCTTCCGTTTACGGCAGACTCCGTCCGTCCCACAAACCGAAAGCGAGTTGATGAGCGAGCCAATAACGGAGTAATGGTAAACCCTGCTTCATGCAGCAAGCCCGTCATATCAACCGTATTTACGTCGGTCCTCTCTCTGTCTGTCTTGGGTCGTCTTGGGGGGTCTCACTCAGCCACTGTGATGAGATGAGATTGAGCTGGACCCCCCCCTCATCAATGGGAGCGTGCCACGGTTCTCTCTCTCTCCTCTGCCGTCCCTGATGACGACGACGCGAACGGGCAAGATACCCGGTATTGCCCTGATTGGGAAAACGGGCGATCTGACGAACCCGATGTGCGACGTGGAAGTGAGGAAAGCGAATTAACGTTGAGCCTCGGGGGAGGTACTTTGAGTGACTTTGCCAGGGGGAATAACGTTAGCGGAGCTTCCCTCCCCCGATCTCAGCCCCCCTTCCGCCGGCGGCGGGAATATCGCGGGGCTGTTGCGGCCCCGCAAGCGAGCTGAACCCCGAGCCCGGTTCTGGATCTCCGAGAACATAGCTCACCCCAGAACTTTTTAAAAAAAAAAAAGTTGAAAAGAAAGAAAGAAAGATGGCGAAATATGTCTTGAAAAAGGAAAAACAAGAAAAGAGATACAGATCTCGATTAGAAGATCGGTCGGTTGGACAAAACCAGTGGGGGATCTGTCACGGCCATTCCCAGAAGAGAAACATATGATTCCGCGATAGTTAACTGTTACCGCCCCAGAGCGTATCCAGCAGACAAATGTAGTGTGAGCGCGCCATGCAGCGAGCTTACCTTGCCTGGCCTTACTTGAAGACGTCCCCCACCTCACGACGGTATCACCTTGTTTCGCTCAAAATGTCAAAACGCCAATTTGCCAGCCGAGCGCGCCCTTTGCAATTGACAACATCGATCCGTAACCCGACTCGCTCCCCGTTCTGGGAGGCCGAGCTCTGTCGGCAGCCCGACAAGACAAACAGACACACAGAGTCTCGGACGGGGCCCGAAACCCGAGACATTCGGGACGGAGGTTGACTCACTTCTCAGTGCAACTATCTCTCACCCCGCTTTGTATTGTTCAATCGGGGGGCCCTCGAGGGGCCGTCCGATGATGCGAGATGAAACGGGTGTGTGGTACACAAAAAATAGAGTCCACCAGCCAGGTCAGACGAAAGGGCCGTGCCGAGTATGCAAGGTATGTATGGTACTGCGGGAACGGAGGACAGGTTGAGGTTTGTGTGTCCGACATTCGGATACTTTATGAAACAACAGCAAACCCTAAATCATTATCCTCCTTTCCGTCCTAGGAGCACCTATAATCCCGGATTTAGCTCCGCACGGCATGGAAACAAAAGAACTTGACGGGATGCGGGCCGACAACCGGAAGTCTTCGCGCTGCAGGAGGACAAGCCGGCTTACAGGTATACGCGTCTCATGCGTATTCAGTGAGGTAGCATCGTGGCTGAGAGTCCTGATAACTAAGCGGACTTGGCCTTAGCTGAATGCAAGGCGCAACTTTGTGGACACCATCCCAACTAATGCATCTGGGTTCCTACGCAGGAACCATCGAGGTACATACAAGACGGCCGAGGATGAAATGGATCTTGGCGAAGAAAAGGTGCCACGGGCCGGCATCATCCTGATGTCATGGTTGAGGTCCGAGTAAGATAAACCAATTGGATATACTGCAGCACATTAAGATCACATCCCAATTGAAGGATGATACAACACAATCCGCCCATAGACGACCGGTGCAGAACAAGTCCGAGCCAAATGTTCGTAGATCCGAACCACCTGTCAATTTCCCCAATCACTGGATATCAACCATATGTCACCAACCGATATGTCCCAGGAACCAGCAAGGAAAGCCCTCCCCAAACCCAGACTGGGCCGATCCAAGAAACGACTTGAGATACAATAACCACCATTGACCCTGAAGCACCACCCGCAACCACCACCTAAACCACCACCTAAACCACCAACCAAACCCCCAAGCCCAAGACGAACACACAAAAAACCCAACTACCGATGAATATCCACCCTCTCCACCCTCCTCACATCATCCGGCATCCTCACAATACACAGCGCGACACAAAACTCACCCCACTCCCCCTTGGTGGCGTCGCGAACAGCATCCTGCAGGTCGCGGCCGTACTGCTCGCGGAAGGCGCGCTTGACGAGGGCCATGTGCGGGGCGTCCCAGTGGTAGCGCACGAGGCGCGAGATGAGCAGCTCGCGGCGCAGGTCGTCGCGGCGCGAGGCCGTCAGCGCGTGGTGCAGCAGCATGGCGTCGCGGACCGGCTTGTTGATGACGCCGTTGAGGACGTGCGCGAGGACTTCGCCCTGGGGACTGTGGTGTTAGTATCAACTGTCCGAGGGGGGGGAGGGGGAAGGGGGAGAAAAGGGAGGGGGAAGGGGGAAGGGCGAGACGTACGACCAAGTTCCCGCTCTTCTTCAGCGCGTCCTTCGCAAAGTTCGCCCCCTTATACTTGTTCTTGTACTCCCGCAGCACCTCGCGCAGGTGCGCGTCGCTGCGCTGGATAACAATCGAAATCATCAGGCTCTCGCCGCCCTTGTCGCTGCGGACGGCGTGGTGCAGCTGCCGGACATCGTCATCGACTAAGTCATAATCGATGCGCAGCGGCCGCCCATACCCGTCCTCCTCCTCCATGCGCTGCTCGTCGAGCACCATCAGCACGGCCTTCTTGAACTTGTCCTCCTTCAGCTCGGTGCGCATGCACTTGCTCAGGCTGTTGGCGTACTTCTTATCGCTAAACCCGTCCTTGATCTGTCGGATCTCGTCGTTGGTGCGCCCCATGAGCGACTCGATCAGCAGCTCGCGGCGCGTCTTGTCGCCGTGGTACCAGAAGTTGGCCCAGTACGCCTCCGACTCCCAGCGCCCGAGCGCCGTCGCGTAGGCCGCCTTCATCAGGTTGGCGTCCTCGTCCTTGAGCCGCGCGCGGATGTGCTTGGCGATGTTGACGCCCTTGCGCTCGGTTCCCGTTTTGACCAGCCGCTTGTACTCGACGCGCAGGTCCATCACCTGCTCGTGCGTGAGCCCGGGCAGGATCTCGATCAGCGGTTCCGTCTCCGGGGCGCGCTTCTCGCCCTTGAGGGCCTTGGCGAGGCGCGCGGCGTCATCGGCTGGGTCGTTGAAGCGCGCGCGGCGGGCGCGCCGCTTGTCGCCTGCGCGCTCGTCGTCGGAGCCGATCGGGGAGAGGGCCTCGAGGATTTGCGGGTTGGCGGTGGGGAGCAGCATGGGGGAGGGCATGGGGGACATGGATTGCCACGTGCCGTGGTAGGCTTCCAGGAGCGGGGACGCCGGGGCGGCCGAGACGGAGAGGGAGGCCGAGTGGTGCGGGGTCTGGACTGTCAGGCTTGACATGCGCCCCGTGGGGGGTTGGGGTGACCGGTCGCGCTTCATGGCTGACTTTATCGGTGACGCTGGGCCCGGGCTTGGAGAACGGCCGGGGCGCGATGCACCCGGGCCGAGGACGTCCAGATGGGTCGCGCTGTACCGGGGCTCCTCCGGCGGCTTGGCGTACTCCCACGGCTTCGGCTGGGCGTACCCATAGCTCTCCGGGCGGGGAGACGACGGGGCGTCGTACTTGGAGGCACCGGGCAGTTTGCCGTAGGCCAGGTCGCTCTCCAGCTTGTCCTTCTTGCGGCGGCGTTCGCGCTCCTTGTCCGAGTCGCGGTCCTTGCCGCCGCCCAGGGAGTCGCGTGGCTGGCGCGGCGAGCCGGGCTCAACCGTCTTGATGTTGGCGGCGTACTTGGACGGGAGGAACAGCTCCGGGCGCTGGCGGGCCGTGTCGCGATCCGAGTCGCTGCGGTGCCGCCCCTTGTCGCGGTCCGAGTCGCTGTCGCGGTCCCGTCGCCGGTCATTCTCATAGCGGTACTCGACTTCGCGCCGTGCCTGCGCATAGGCGTCCTCGCGGTCGTCGGCCGGCTTCCTGGGTGGGGGATAGTAGCCCGGCTCGACGTCGGCGTCGGCACCCGTCGGCCATTTTGACAAGCGCTCGTACTCGTAGGCCGTGGAGGATGGGTCCCGGAAGGCGTCGGTGGCGCTCGGGTACGGCGCATCGACAACATTAGGCGAGGCGCGGGTGCGGCTCCGGTCGCGGTCCTCGTCTGCCCCGCGGCGTCCCGGCGAGCGGGAGCGGCCGTGCCGGCCGCCGTCGTCAACCTGCAGCGACATATCGGGGCGGTTCGGTTCGAGGTTTGTGAGTTGTAGCGGGGATGGTCACTGACTTGGTCACAGCGGAATGCGGGGTGAATGCTTCACACAAGCTGCCGAGGCTTCCCTGAGGGGCACTTGCGGCACACAAAAGCGGAACGAAGCACAAGGCCGATGACAGAATATTCTCAGATCGGGGACCCTCAAAGCAGGAAGGAAACCCGTGGTCTTTTTAAGGTTTGTTGAGAACTTGCAACGATGGAGACGGGGCAGAAGAAGGCTGAGGTAGGGCAAGACAGGGAGGGGACCTGTTCCAACTTCCCTGCGTGTGATTGGGGCTGGGAGAGCAAGCTGCATGAGGGCGCTGTTGCCATGAAACGCCAGCGGAAGGGTGGGCCCGAGCCAGACCTCTCCGCTGCTGCCTGTCATAGGCCGAAATTGCATTTGCTGTTGTTGGCGGCGCTTGCCGACGGCTGTCTTGTGCTCTCTCTCTCCTCTCTCGGTCGATGCCGCGAGGCTGGCGGCCGGCTTGGCCCGGAGACCCCAAGCCCAGAGATGCGCTTCTGCTGTGTCCCCGCGCATCAGCCACGCTCTCGTCCCGCTGCCACGCTTCATCCCGCCGCCACGCTTCATCCCGCCGCCGGCAACATCGCGAAGGCCGAGAGCGCCGGGCTGAGCTTGCGTCTTGGCAGCCTTGGCGTGCTTACCGCCCCGCGATGACCCCACAATGTCCCGGTCCCGTGTCCGGGAGGGCGGAGCCGAGGGCAGGCCCAGTCAGCCTTGTTCTGCATGTTTCTGCATTGCCGGCAGGAGACACGGCCTCGTGAACCGCTGCGGTGGCAAACTGCTTGACCATCTTCGGCTCAGGTTGGATGGTGTCACCGAGTATTGGAGACATTTCTTGGCTGGGAAGGGTCTCACAAGTCGCACGCTGTGCCAGTGACATTGTCCCTTGCGCGGTTGCCTCGTGCATACTGGAGTGTTGTTGATAGTTTGCGGAGAGTCAGAACCGCCCGAGGTCCACTGGCTTCGTGAGAACCATGTTCGTCCGATGTCCAAGATTACGTTGACGGGGCACTGAACGCTCCACTGAAGACGGGAAGTGAGCTTTGTGTTCTCAGAGTTAACTCATTTATTCATAAAGACCCGATGAATCGTGGCCATCCGCCCATGCGGACAGCCATGACACAACTGCGAGGCTGCCATGCGCTCGGGTATCACCATCCAAGCGACTGACCATCTCGAGAGAACTCCGGTCCTTGCCAAAGAAACTCCAAGAGCAGCCACGTATCGCTGCATGCAAAAATGCCACCCCCAGTCATAACCAATGAATCGTTTGGAACTTCGACTCCAATGAAATTCAGAAAAACGCCTCGGATACGCCGCTAACGTGCATGCCAATGGAACTGGCCGGAGTTGATACAAGAGAAAGATTTGTGCAACGTCGGTTCGATGCTGTGCTCCTCGCCATGTCACGCACGGCGCTTCTCGTCTTGTATGCCGTCTTGGTCGTCTGGCGATGCGCGAATCGAGACTGGTGGGTCGCTGGCGGTTTCTTCTAGTCGTATAGCCCCTTGCCTGTGGAAATCGGATTGGTCAGCCTCATGATACCTAGTAATCTTTTCGTTCTGGGGCAGAGATCGTGCGCCCGCGAGAAACTTGATGCACAGCAACCCACCTTCTGAAAACACTCCCCCACGTCTCCATCGCGACAACGCCCAGCGTGAAAGCGACGGCCAAGTAGACGATGAGCATGTCGTTGCGCTCGTGGGAGTGCCAGCCCCCGTGGGGGTGGGGGTGCCGGTGCCGATGGCAGTGATGGCGATGGCACGGCATGCCGGGATGGGGGGGCCCAGCAATATCCACGTCTACGAGTTCGAAGTCGTCATTCTCGTTTTCGTCGTTGGCTGCATGAGGCACGCGTATAACATCGATCTTTATCCTGTGTCGTGAAAGCGGCGGGAGATGGTCGGGGCGAGACATTTTTGGCCGAGGCAGCCTTGAAGAATGGCGCCTGTCTGGTACTGGCTCATCGTCCTGATTGTCGTAGTGCAACCAAGCTTTGGGCGGTGTCGAGGCATCGTGTCTCCTGGCCGATGCCTCGTCGACCTGTCCCTCCGAGTTCCTCGGCGCCGGCGCACACATGGCGAATTGCGCGACGCCGAGCGCGAGGCAGAGGCTGATCGCCTTCATCGTCGCTAATAAACGTTGGGCCTAGGCAGTGTCGATAGCGGCGGTGGTGGTGCAGGAGTCAATGGGAGGAGATGTGGCAGACAAAGAAAGAGGAACGCTGAGAGAGCGCAAGGTGAGGAGAGAGAGCAATGCGCCCGCCGCACGGCAGACTCGGAGGACGTGCCGCGGAAATGCTGGCGACAGCGCGCAGGAGGAGCCGGCAGACGGACGGATAATTGCACCTTAATGGCTTCAACTCAGAAAGTGCAGCAAGTGTCGCTGATTGGGCGTGTTTTCTGTCAGCCGAGCAACGGCGGGTAACACGAGCAAAGCTTAAAGAGAAAAGCTGGAAGGGGCTGAAATGGGTTTTATACTCTCGCCCCCGACTTCGATGGCAAGATGACTGCAGGCAGGCGGCAAAGGCACCTCGTTGGTGCCTGGCTGGACCCCTCCGGGCTACCAAATCGAGATAAGGTTGGTTCGAGGTTGCCTTGGGCGTCGGCGCAGGCGAGTCTAGAACTTCGAGGCGCGGCACCCCCACCTTTCTCGGGGCTTCGTTTTCATACTGCTCTGGTCCCTGGCAGGGCCGCGTTAGCACTGTGGAAAGGCCGGCGGTGTTTGCACTGTTGGGTCGAGGTGAGCACGTGGGTGGATTGCGCAAGTTTGCACAAGTCCCAAGCATGGAGCGTGTGTGGGTGACGAACGAATGGAGCCGTTTTCTCATCAGCAAACACCGCCAAGCCTGGGGTTGGGCGGATAATTCCACCCAAACAGCTCTCTTCACGTCGTGTTCGTCTGCTCATCTTGGCACAGGAGAAAAAAAAGCACCCACTCCTCAATGCGATCACTGCTTTGAGCGGAAAGTGAGGTGCAAATGCTCAGCTCTTCTTTGTGGCGCAGCGGTTTCAAGATGCAGGGGCCCACTGAGCCGTGGGGCTCCACGCGCTAAGAACTGGTCTGAGCTTCAAGGTTGCTGCTAGTTTCGGGAGCAATTGAACCCCTGGCCGACCTCACTCGTCCCATCAACAAAAAGATCGTGTTGGCTGGACGCGGCCGGCTGTTTCCGTGCGCCATCACCGTCTTTCCCTCCACAGCACCGCCTGCTTGATCCATGGCCCCTCCCGTGGTTTCAGTCAGCCGACCGGGCGGGTAACACGAGCAAAACTAAACAGAAAAGGAGCTGAAATGGGGGTTTTATCATTTATGCTCTTGCCTCCGGCGTCTCCCTGTCGAGCACTCCGAGCAGTCCGGCGGCTTCTCCCCGGGACAGAAAGAGACTCGATGGGGATTTCAGCTCTCCCTCTCTACCTCTTTTACAACTCTATCATAGAAGCCCAACTTCCCGATGCTAGTAAACGCCCCGTACGTATAGGCCAGAGCCTGGCTCCTGTTGCTACTGAGACATGTCGAGAGCAGTCTGTCTTCGGGTTCCGCTGACTTCACCATCTCGATGTATTCTCGCCGCTCCCGCCATGTCTGCCTCACTTCTTCATCAAGCAGTTGCCCATCTCGGTCGTAACTCTGGGAGAGGTCGAACGAGGCGGGCATGGCCTGCAGGAACTCGGGAAATGCGATCAGCTCCCAGGGCACCGTACAAGCCCCTTCCCAGTCGATGATGCCCGTGACGTCGAAACTGTCCTCGTCAACCATGATATTGCTATGGAGGAAATCGTCGTGGCACAGGGGGGTCGGCCCGTTGTTGCTTGTGGAAAGCCGGCTGGCCATCGCCTTGATCTGTGATGGGAACTGGTCAATGATGGCAATCATCCGCTCCGCCGGAATCGGTCCTCTCTGCATCATGCGCCCGATAGTCTCGTTGTCCCACTTGAATTTGACCTGGTTAGCCTAGGCCTCGAAAAACGCAGCTGCTGTGTCGAACGGACCGCCGATCCCCGGCAAGGGGCCGGACTCGTATCCCCCTTCGCAGTTTCGGACGATAGTGCCAATCTTTAGAGTCGTAAGGAAGTCATCTGGACCTGGTGAATGTAAGCTCCTAATCGAATGAATCAAGAGGGAGCTTGGAGCTTAGACGAACATGGCATATTGCCACTAAGCGATAGAAACGCCGACGATACTGCGTGGGTATCACGCCACGGTTCACCTTATAGCCGCCAAGGGCGTCCATAGCGATGATGCCGGGGAGGACCTCGATCAGCATGTACGCAACTGCCGCCGGATTATTCTCGTCGAGGGCGTATGCAAAGACTCTGGGGACGGCCAAGTCGGAATGCTCCTTGATGAATTGCGTTGTTGCCACCTCAGCCCCGAGCTCGGCGGCGCCTGCTTGGAGAGACGATGTGGTCTTGATGGGGACCCGGGCGGCCCAGCGACTCTTGTCGGAGAACTCGAGGAGGCGAACAAGGTTGTTGAGCCCGCTTGTGACCTGATCTAGGGCAACACATTCTAGATGGCGGTTTGCATCCGAGGCAATGAGGCATTGCTGATCCCATTGGGTGCGTCGGAAGAAAACACCTGACGGCCCGGCTGTCCCCACTTTGAAGGAAATCATGGACGGTGGTGAAGGAGGAGGACGAGTCTGCAAGCATGGTCATACCGTATTGACCAAGAAGCTTCGCCGATCGGTGCATTTGTTGTCCTCGTTCTTCTTCTTCTTCTTCTTCTTCTTCTTCCTCGGCAAGAAGATGCGAGAACACGATGCTACAAGGGTCCAAGAGTGTCTATACGTCTTGCGCTACTCTCATTAAGAGCGGTGAAGATTGCATGAAGAAATGTATGTGGCTGGGCACGCCCCGAGCATGATGGGAGAATAATTTGTACGGAGTAGTTACAGGCCGATGCGAGAGCACGACTCCTACCCGTTACAATTGGGAAACCAACGCCCTCGATGGATGATAGGACTCGACCTAAATAGGTAGGCAGAGAATTCCAATGTGTATTGATTTGGAATCATAAAAAAGGAGAGGGCGGCACTGAGCAACCCCGTTGGCGTGTATCGATGGAGTTGTCGCTTGGAACATGTGGATTGTGGGAGTTCTCTCTGCCTCAAACACCCCACCTCGTCGTTGCAGCACGCCAAGGCGCGCTCCACCCGCTAAGACATGCTTGGTCTGAGCTTGCGACTAGGTCCCTGCAGTTTAAGGAGCAACCCGACCTCATCCCATCATCATCACTTCAAAAGCTCGTGTTGCTTGGACACGGCCGGCTGTTTCCGTGCGCCATCACCATTTGCCCGTCCATGGCACCGCCTGCTTGACCCATGGCCCCTCCTTCGGGACTTCATCAGTCGGCCATCCCCTCCGATTTCGAGACGCCGTTCCCGCCGCTGATGCGATCGTCGACGGTGCCCGCCCTCACGTCGCACCGCGCCGACCCCTCCCACCTGGCCCCCGAAGACGCCTACTCGTCCTTCTCCCCGCCGCGCCGCTCCGGGGATTTCGACAGCCGAGGAAATGGTTCCGGTACAGACTCGCGCCCCGGTCGCATCCGCCACAAGGATGCCAGCCGGAGTCGGAGCAGGAGGCGCAAGCGCTTCCAGAAGTTGCTCTGGGTGAAGCAGTCGTGTATGCATGGCCCCTGTCGCCTGTTGCTTGTCGTCTGTCACGCAGATCACATACTCATATTTCCAAAACAGACCCCGACAACTACACCGACCAGGCTACCTTTCTCGAGAACCTCCAGCGCAACCCCCGCGTCCGGCCCTACGACTTCTGGCCCCTGGTCGCCGACTCGACCGTCATCGTGCAGCATGTCTGCTCCGTCATCATCTTCGTCGTCTGTTTTGTGGGCATCTTCCAGGAGCGCGTCAGTCCCGTGTCTGTGGTCGGGTGGAGCAGCTTCGCCACCTTTCTCGGCTGGTTGCTGTGGGATTGGTGGGTCTCGAAAGAGTCGCAAGGGGGATCGGCCGACGAGGATGCTAGGGCGCGCATGATACGAGATGGGCGCGCGTACAGGGAATACCGCCCGCCTCGACGGCAGGACTCCCTGGGACTCGAACAGTCGTCGATGCTCAACGCTAGTACCGTGAGCATCTCGAGCGCATCGAACCTCCCCTCGGCAGCGAGCTCGACCTCAAACCTCCTCCAAGACCACCACCAGCCGCAGCGACCATTCCACCCGCTGGGCAGCAGCACGGGCAACAGCGGTCTCCTCGTCCCGGCCCACGCCCACTCCCGCTCCGTCAGCTCCGTCAACTCGATGGCCTCCCAAGCCAGCGCCGCCAACAGCCCAACCACCACCCGCCTCGGCCCGGACGGCCCCCACCACGGCCCCACCGGCTCCCCGACCGCCCGCAACAGCCGCGTATACGTCCGCCTCAGCACCATCAAGTCCGCCATCCTCATCTACTTCACCCTCCTCGGCCTGTCCCCAATCCTCAAGTCCCTCACCCGCTCCACCTCGTCCGACAGCATCTGGGCCATGTCCTTCTGGCTGCTGGCCATCAACGTCTTCTTCTTCGACTACTCGGGCAGCGCCGCCGCCGCCACCGCCACCACGGGCACCACGCACAGCAAGCAGATGCCCGTCGCCTCGCTGTCGACCAACGCCGCGCTGATGGCGTCGACCGTGCTCGCCAGCCGCCTGCCTAGCACGGGCCAGGTCTTCAGTCTCACGCTGTTCAGCATCGAGGTGTTTGGCCTGTTCCCCGTGTTCCGGCAGTACGCCCGCCACCGCAGCTGGCGGTACCATGTTGTTCTGACGGTGCTGCTGGTGTTGGGCGCGGGCGCCGGCGTGGGCATGATACTGGGCGATGAGAGGGGCTGGCCGTGGAAGAAGGGGTTGTTGGGGATGGTGGTGGGGTGTCTGATTGCGGCGCTGGCGCTGGGCGGGTGCAGCTGGTGGCTGATTGGGCTGCAGAAGTATAAGAATGAGATTTATGGGCCGTGGGATCCGGCTAGGCCGATTATTATTAGTCGAAGGCATTGGGATGATGAGTAGGGGGTAGATAATAATGTTATTTGATGTTCGTCGAGGCTTGTTTTTGGGGTTTGTGGCATTGCTGAGCAGTGCCATCACCGGCACTCCCCATGCCCGATGCATTGATTAGGGGACGCCTCTCCTCTTCATTGTTGGCCGTGTTCCTCGAGCTCAGGTCTGGTCTGCCTCACTTGAGGCGGGAATGTTCCCCAGTTGCCCCTGAGCGTAAGTGGTGGTTTTGGGTATGATTCTGGTGGTGAATCTACTTTCTGACAGGGACTTAAGTGGTATCCTTTCATGTTCGTGCTGGGAGACTTGTGCGAACATATGGACATACAAAGGACGGGGTTGCCCATTCTGGCTTCTCGTGCTGATATACCATCGCTGAGCAGCACTATCATTCCGTTACTCTCTCTATCCTCGGGTACTTTATTCAACGGTCTCAATCCCCGTGTTGCTTGAGGCTCAGTGTCAAAAGGGAACTCAGCGTTCGTGGGTAGGTAGGTAGTTACCGCGGCGCGTCTCGTAGCACTCAGTGCCATGGGAGCAATCGCACGCAGACTAACACCACTTGCGATCATCATCACAGTTCCCGATTGCATGGTATCACTTGGAAATCCATGCGGCCCCCGGTGCCACTGCGGTCATGACGTGCCCCCAGAATCCCACTTGAGCCCCGGGCTCTTTTCATCATGATCCGTCTGAGAGTAAACGATCACTGGCATTCGTTAGTCTCCATGGCCCCGTCCGTACCCCGCTCGGGAAAAGGGGTATGGGAAAGGGGTATGGCAACAACCCGCCCCGACAGCCCAGAGCCATCTCCCACGACATAGGAAGGACCAGACAGCCCGCCTGACTCCCCACCTGCCCTCAATAAACAAACGCAGAGGAGACTGACCTATTTGATGCCAAGTTTGGGGCCGTCTCCCCAAGCTGATGATGAGAAACCAGATTGATTGCGTTACCGCTACGGGCGCTGTCCCCGATGCTAATACCATCAAAATCACAATCTGAATGGCTAGGCCTGTGAGTGATTGAAAGGGTCAGCAGGTCATTTTTTATACCCGAAACCTTCGGCCTCGGGCCTTGTAGACGCCCGTCTGGCCGAAGGCCCGAGGTCACCTGCTACCTGACATGTACCTAGGCTGACGTCTCGGTGGTGTAGGGGGCAGCGTCAGCATGCATGGTGCTTGAAGGAGCCCGGTGTTAGGATCGAAAAGAGGTCGTTGGCTCAATTTTTATTCGTTTCCATGACTGCCGGGTTGGAGGCTCCAGACTTTAGTAAATTCAGTTGCATACCTAGCGTGTGGGCATTTCCGACAAATCCCCCTTTTGTCCGTTGGTTTTTACGCAATGGCGACAAACCCCCAGGGGGTTGTGCTATTCCGAGTTGGACCTTGATCACAAGCGCCTTCCTTCCTTTCCAATTCGACGCGCAACCATTACTGTCCCAAGTCGACAGCAAGATTGGACAGACGCACGCTAAGGGCGTGCAGCGGCGAGTCTTGGACTATGTGCATACATATTTCCCTGTTAAACATGTCCACACTGCTCAGTTAACTGCGTCTGCAATTCCACAACACGAAGCTTTTAAAATTACTCATGCCATAAGCTGGCACGTATCTTGCAGTCTAGAACACTATCTTCCAGTTCATAACGCCATCGTGCAGCAACACTGTCAAACATTCTCGCATTGGGGACTCAAGGATGATGCAGGCTCTTTTAGTTACTATTTCAAACTCTCTAACTTGCTCGACTCGAAGTCATCGGCATACAGCAACCACGCCTGAACATCAACATACCCAACCCCTTTTGATTTGTCCAGTAGACATGTCAAACGACAACTGAACATGGCTGTCAACAACGATACCATATCCCAACCCCTACCATGAGCCGTGCTTCCGTCAACGGCTGTAAAAGCGGCTCAGAGACGTCGTCAACTTCCCGATTAGGAAGGACACCAGAATCTCCCATGCTCGGATAATGTCTCCAGCAGACCAACCCTGTCAATAACCACCAAAGAACAGCGTCAGTGGTTTAGTGGTAAAATCCATCGTTGCCATCGATGGGCCCCGCGTTCGATTCGCGGCTGACGCATTTTCTTTTCTTAGTTCAAGTTGATATCTCTGATCTGAGACTGACTTTTACATTTTTGCATTATGGCAACGAAGTCATTTGGACACCGATATTGTAAGGTGTTCTTCTTCCGTTTCATTCCCCCACCCACCCAAAACGAAAACGCCGTGCCAACCTGGAAGGTAGAAGAATAGAATACACCATCAACCGACGACGCAAGCCCAATGTACGTACCTACGGCAGACCGCAAAAACCCAAGGATCACCGCATCAAGAAAGCCAAGCGCCTGGTTCTCTTTCTAGCATCCAGCTCAACGACCATGGAATAAGCAGGGCCCAAAATACAAAGAAATATGAAAAAGACCAAAACCTCACGCCGTTCCACGCTTCTCCCAGCCGCCATTCATTTCAACTGCATTTCCAAGCAAGCAAACCCTCCTACCTCCTTCCCAACCCATCCGGCTCTCTTATTGACCCCCTCGAATAACGAATACCACCCACCATCATCAACCCAGTATTACTCCAACCCATCATCATCGTCATGATCATCACCATCCGCATCGTCCCCCTCACAATCACACTGCCCCAGCCGGCTAGCCCCCTTCACCTTCACCAAACCTACTCAGCATGCCCATCATTCAACACCATCTCCAGCACAATCTGCCCGCCCGGCACCTCGGGATGGCTCATACAAATCTTGACCGTCCCCCTCGAGTCCTGCTGCGCGCCGACAGGCGGCTGCAAGCCGGCGAGCCCGGCGCCGCCCACGCCCGCCGCGGCGGGGGCATTCCCCGTGGGGCCCCTAAACCCCAGATCCAAGCACCGCACGTCGCGCCCCGCAATGATCTGCCTTAGCCGCCCATTCTCTGCGTTGCGCACCTCGACATAGTCGTCGTTGAACAGCAGCAGGTACTGCCCAAACATGGTGGCGGCTTTCGCCTTTTTCTGCTTGCCCGAGTACTCCATGATGAGGGTGCGGCTAATCTCGCCGTGCTTGTCGACGTAGACGGCGCAGTCGCCGTAGGTGAGCAAGAACTCCTGGTCGTTGAGCTTGAACATGCCCAGCGGGTGCGGCTCCTTGATGCGCGACGCGATGTTGGCGATGGCCGGCTGGCTGAGGTCGCGCGGGATCGACTGCGTCACCTTTTTGTCGAGCGTCAGCAGCTCGAAGCCCTTGGACGTGGCCACGGCGATGTAGTTCTGGAAGAGGTTGAGCGAGAAGCAGTCGGTCGGGATGTAGAAGGCGTCGTAGTCGCGGAACGACTCGGTCGCGCCCGCGCCGCCGCGCCGCCCGCCGCCAAAGAGCCGGGACCGCTTCTCCGTGGCCTTTTGGAAGACGGGCTCGAGCACCTTGAACGTGTTGTGCATGCCCTCCTTGCGCTTGTAGAACAGGAGCATCCTGTCCTTCATGCGGGCCGTCGCGAAGAAGGCGACGTCCTTGGCGAGACGCTGCGGCGCCCGCCGCGGATTGTCGTGCGATGGCGAGGGGAAGTTGGAGACCGGCGCAATCACGTCGAGCGGGTACGAGATCAGCGACCGGTCCGCAATGAGGAGACAGACCGAGAACTCCTCCAGGACGGCGATCTGGGTGACCTTGCTGATCTGGACCGACCTTGTCCACCCCCGTGGATTCGACACTTCGGATATGTAGACGCCATAGTCGGTTCCGATGGCGATGAGCGACTTGCCAAACGACGTAAAAGCGCAGGCGCAGTTCACCGTCGCGCGTGAAACCGGGGGTGGGCCCCGCCCTGGGCCGTACACCTGCTCCATCTCTCGGATCGCTCTGTCGAGGGGTGTACCCCTGATGGACACACTGGGCTGCCTTCCCAGCAGTGACGTCGAATCATAGGCGAAGGCGCTATCCGAAATGACGCGCAGGCGGAATGGCTCGGCGTTTTGAGCATGAAGCGCTCTGGCGTGCCTGGTCTTGGCTTCTATGATGGCCGAACACCAAGTGGCGCGCTCTTGGGCCGACGACGCATAGAGCGTGTAGATCTCATGACCGAGATGCTTGATCCTGAACGGATAGATGATCTTGCCGTCATCGGAGCCTGCTGATGTGAGCCGGGATACTGTCGTGAGCGACGCGATGGAGGAGCCAGTTGCAGTGTGCTCAAGCCCAGGCCGGTCGCCTCCATTGGACGCCACCTTGTTGAGCTGCGTCCCCGAGCCGGCTGCAGGCGTATTCCTTGTCAAGGGGGCCGTCAAGCCCTTCTGTTTAGCAACGGGATCATCATTCATGCTCTCGAGGAAAAGCAGCGGCATGGGTATCGGCTGGATCCAAAGTTAGCATCATCAACAACCCAAGAGTTTGCTGTGGCATACCTCTTTAGACACGTCGAATTTCCTATCGCTCCTCCCATCCTTCGAGGGGACAGCCTTGGCCAGAATAAAGTAGTGGTCGAAAAGCAGGGCGTGGGTGTCGACCCAGCGGACGCCCTTCGAGCCCTGTCGTTGGAGGTCGCCCTGCTTGAGCAGCTCCCGTCCCAGGTGGTCAAGATTCAGGACGGATTGGAAGCCAGGCCGCAAGACCAACATCGACTGCAGCTCGAGCAGCTCGACCTTCTTCGTCATCTCGGCCACCTTCTCGTCGCATTCATGGGTGACCTTCTTGATCTCATCCAGCGCTCTGTCAAGGTTGGTCTTCTCCTCGCTCTCTCCCGGCATGTTCTTCTTCACCGTCTCGAGGAGGAGGCCGTATCGTTGGAGCCGGGTGATGGGTGCCTTGACAAACGTTGTCCACTCCAGACGCTTAGAGCGTTTGTGATCCCGGACAACATCGAGGAACTGGCGGAAGAGCAGGTTCTTGGCTGCCTCTTTCCTGATCAGGTACGAGGCATACGGAAACGACGAGCAGTACTCAACGTAGATCGGCCTGGCTTTCCGAATCCACTCCCGGAACAGGTCGCTGAATCCAACGATCCAGGGCCCTTGCTCTTGTTGGCGGTATTTGAGCTGAGCGAGCAGGTGCTCCTTGTTGATCTGCTGGACAGCATCCACCCTGCCGAATACGGCGTCGAGGAACTTGTCCATCCGGTTCGCTGCGATGATGGGCGGCTGCCAGGCCCGGAGCCAGTCGCGGTACAGCAGGCGGAGCACATCGAGCTGGCCCATGTAATCCTCCTCACCCGTGACTATCTCATGCATCACGTTCTGCCTCTCAACCTCCTTCTTATGCTTGGTCGTGATGTCGTCCTTGGTCACGCCATGGAAGGTAGCCCAATCCAAAACCACAACGTCCTCTTCGGACATCATGTTGTCCAGGTTCACCTTCTTTAGCGTCCTGCCACAGTGGTACGAGTAGCACCTCACCGGTATGCCATTGCCATGCAACCTTGGTACGATCCCCTCGTCCTCGTGGAGCTTGGGGGCAAAGCACCCGGAGCCGGTGAGTTGCCACAACACACCCGAGAGCTGCCCTGCCCCGAACTTGACCCACTCTTCCTCGGGGATCAAAATGCCGGCGGCGAACATGGAATCCACCACCCTCGCGCTCAGCAATTCCGCATCGGCAACGTTCATTGTCGGCACTTTGGCGCAGAAGAGCTTGAGCACACCTTCCTCGATGGTCTTCCTCTTCAGGTCCGGTTCACCCTCTGCCATTTCACGAACCCAAGCGGTGATGCCACTAAGAGCCCATGGTTCCGCACAGCGCTTGATGTCGGCGACTGTGAGTTTCGAAGGCACAAACTTTTTCCTCCTCCCAGTGGGCAATGTGATCGTATCATAGGCGGCCAACGACGACGGTGTTCCCGTTTCATAGCCCTCGTACACTGTCGTCGTCCCCTGCTGGTAGGCGTGTGCATGCGGCTGGGACATGTGCTTCGCCGCTCGCCTGCGTTCCTCAGCAGCATCTGTCCGGGACCGAGCGGGTGCCTGTACCGGGGGTGTGTTGCTGTGACTTGCAAGGGATATTGACCTCTCAACGTGTTGCTGGGCAGAATGCTGACCTTGATAGATCTCGGGGGTATCGGGCGGGTAAGGGAGTCTTGTGTCTGCGCTCTGAGAGTGACTGTGCTGGTAATTGGATCGGATCGATGGCTGGGGGGAAAGGTGTGAGTTGCCGTCGGGAGTCAGAGGCGGAAGGGCGGGCAACGGGCGGTTTGAGAGGCCAGGGTGCCAGAACATTTGATCATACGGGTAGTCCTCCTTGGAAGGAGAATCGCTGCCGCTCTGTCGAGAATGGAGAGACACTTGCTCATCGCCCTCGTCGAAGCTTAGGCGATGGGTTTGAGGCGGAAGAAGGCCGCCAGTGCCTCCGTAGTCGACTGACACGGCAGAAAACGGCGGATACTCGGCGCCTTGGCCCTGAGGCGTCGGCAGCGGGCGAGGAGCGTCTTGAGCGTGGGAACTCGTCGGCGGAGAGCCGACCTCGTTGCCGTAGTGCAGGTTCCCGGCATACCCACCTCCGTACATGCCGAGGTCCATGCCGCCATAGTCGCTGTCTGTGCTCGGCTGCTCTTCCGGCGGCGGCGGGAGTTGGGAAGAGGTCTGGGGCTGTTGCTGGGGCTGTTGCTGGGGCTGCTGCTGGGGCGGTTGCTGGAATTGCTGTTGGGGCGGTTGCTGGAATTGCTGTGGGCGCGGTTGCTGGAATTGATGTTGGGGTTGCTGGAATTGTTGCTGGGGCGGTTCCTGGAGCTGTTGTTGAGGTTGTTGCTGCTGTTGCTGCTGCTGCTGCTGCTGCTGTTGCTGCAGCGGCGGCGGCGCGGCGAGAGGCTCCATATACGCCGGGAAAGTTATCCCTCCAAACCTCCGATCATCCATATCATCTCGCATGGCCATCAAGCCGGCGGCACCCTCAGGATCGCTTTCCTCGGAATCCCATGTGTAGGCGGTGTTGGTTGAAGCCCCCGTGTTCAGGGCGGAAGAAGCATTTGAAGGGTACCGATTCACGCCGGGTTCGGAAGTGGTTCTCGACGAGGTGGAATTGTATCGCTGGGCCTTGTCCAATACATCATCCGATACGGCACCATTGGCGGGTTGGGGCCGTTGGGTGTGCGAGGAGAGCCCCAAATCCGACTCGATGTCCTGAATCAAACTGTCCTGGGTGACTTGAAAGTCAGCCTCGCCGCCACCATTAACCCTCCAGTCGGGCTCTTCTGGCAAGTCGTCCATCGGGCGGCTGGGAAGCGGCGCATTGGTCGGGTGTCTCTGGAGCTGAGGGGAGGCCTGGGAACGGTTCGGCGGGGACGGCACCGGCGACGGCTGCGAGCCAGATCGAGTCACCCTGTTTGAGAATGAATTCGGGTCAGGCGAGTAGTTGGGGCCGACAGGAATGTGGGAGTGCACAGGGTATGGTGCATGCGAGCTCGGCGCAGGGTATGCTGGGCCTGGGCCGGCCGTGACGCCGTTGCTAGCATATGACGCCCCCGAGTACTGTTGAGCACCATATCCCGTGGGGTATGACGGTTCGTATTGTGGCGAGACGGCAGGCGGCGCCGCGGATGGCGCATATTGCGGGCTGTGCAATGCAGGCTCATATCGTTGCGAAGCCGAAGGTGTCGTTGCCGAAGTCGGTTGTGACCCGCCGTAGGTTGACGGCGGTGGCGGGACGTAGGCCGTGGATACGTGAGGGGCGGGGGGCGTGTTGTAATTGCCGTAGCCGTAGTTGGTGTACCCAGCAACCGTGGAATGCCGCTGGGGAGCGGCCGAGCTGGTGTTCGCATAAGCCGCCGGGTTGTATGCCTGCGGAGTGTAGTTTGTGGTGGGAGGGGTGGTATACGTCGGACTCGTCGACGGCGTGTACCTTGCTCCCTGGGCCGGGTGGTAGGGGAGTGACGTCGACTGTGAGCGAGCGAAGGCCTGGGGGTTGTAGGTCGAATGCGATGGCGGCGGCGGCGGGACTTGAACCTGGTATTGGCGTTGATAGCTCGCCGCAGCAGCATTTTGGGGAATGTAGCTTGCCCGGTTCGCGGCCGCCTGTGTCTCGGCGGTAGGGCTGGTTATGAAGAGTTCCTCGTCGGGCCTGCCCGAGTTTCCCGTGTAAAGCGGTTGGGGCCGGGCAGCAGGCTGGTCGAAGAAGGTGGCATCGTCGCCGTTGTTGAAACTGGGTCGTCGCGCGGGATATCCGGCTGGCTCCTGGGGCGGCGCGACATGGTATTGCGCTGGCGGTACATGGCCGTATCGGCGCGAATCATCGCTGCGAAACGACATGCCGCGCTGGCTGGGGGCAGAGAGCCGTGCTCTGCCGGAGGAAGGGTATCGCGAGGGCAGCGAGAGGGCGCGCGGGGTGGTCGTCCTCGTGCGAGGTCGCCACGGGGATCGCGTGGGACCAGGATGGCTCAGCAATCAATCGCCGTGTGATGTGCAGCCCTTCGCGGACAAGGAACACGGTGTGCGCTCGAAGGGCCCTCAAGACATGGGGTCGTCGGTTGTCGCCGTTGAGGTCGAAGCGAGCCGGGTGTTTGTCGCCGTTGCAGGGTCGAGTGGAGCATGCACGAGAGACCCAAGTCACCTCACCCAAGGAAGGCCTTGTCGCAGATGCTGTGAAAGCCGGAAGAGCGCCGCTTTGATGGATCGCCGGGCAAAATTCGTCGCTCGGGTTGTCGAGACGTTCGGGAAAGCGCCAAAGGCGCGAGGCTATGGCTTGAGGCAAACAGTTCGTCGTTGCTGCAATTTCTGAGACGGTCACAGTCGTTGGATGGAAGAGCGGCGGGCGAACAGAGCCCAACCCGGGGTGGCGGCCAAGCCACACCTAGGCTGGCTGGGGCTAGCGGGTCCCCCGCAACGCTAGGGCCAAGCTGGCCCGCTCGAAGGCAGAAACCGCCAAGCCCCACAGCAGGTTCGTCAGCCCACGCCGAGGCGATCCCTGAATGGGATGAAACAACCTCGCAGCAAACATGCATGGCAGGTCTTCAAAATGTGTGCTGTCTACATGTACTAGTCCGTACAGTATGTACAGTGGTCACGGTTATCGGATTCTGCTTGCTGGGATTCGACAAAGCATGTCTCGACGATGGGCGGGCTCGTGGCGGTCGAAAGGCGGCCAAGGCCCGTTGTTGGCGACCTCAAGTCCTCGAATCATAACAACTTGCAGCGACTTGGCTGCTGGTCTCCGTGTCCATTGCAAGCCTCGTGCCATGCAGCTGTCCTGGAAGCCGGCTCCTTGCCAGAGGGTTACACGAGGACGCATCCCTCGCAGTTGGCCGTCGTGAGGAGGACCAACTGGCCGGTCGAACCAAACACTGTCCTCCCGCAAGGCGGCAAGATTTCCAATGGATCAAACAGTGAAGCCGGAAAATGGTATCCCGAAGGCCTGCCATCCATCATGGTATCTTTCTTGCCCAGATCGCTCGTACCAAGTCTCCCCTTCAATGAGGCAGCAAATCTAGGACGAAAGGAAGAGCAAACAAGCCAGCAGTTTGGACGAGCTTTAGTTTTAACACCTTCTAGGCTGTGTCCACAACTCCCCAGGTTGCCAAGCAATGTTTCGCAGCGGCACGATGCCCCTTGGTTTCGGCTTCTCCGTGTTTCTGAGGCGCCGTTCCTCGAACCGTGGACCTCCACGATAAGGTCGGGAAAATGACGGCATGGGGGTGCGGGGTCGACGAGCTCGGCCTCCGGTGCGACCTCTCGTCATCCTGTCTGCTGCCCCACCTCATGTCAACGAGCGATCCTCGGACGCGGCGGCTTTATCAGCAACTCTCCCAAATTCCGAGTCCACTTGTTCTCACAAATACTTCTCGTCTTCCCAACGATTCTTTGTGTCCAATCAACTCAAGTCCAACCGTTCAAAACCAACATCAACTCACACACCACCGCTACAATGGTCAAGGCTGGTAAGTCCCAAGACTCAGAACTTGCTCAAGTTTGCCCCGCCATCTAGCGCATGCCCCACGGTTCGGGAAGGGTGGTCCGGGATGGGAGCTGCAAACTGGCAACCTTGACGGGCACTTTGTGTCGAGCTGGGCGAACCAACTGGATCCCTGGCCATCGAGACACTGCCTGCATTGGGTGTGCAGTGACGACGGGATTGGAGCAACTAGACGAGCCGCCATGCTAACACGCGCGCGTTTACCTAGTCGCTGTCGTCCGGGGTGACTCCAAGGTCACCGGCTCCATCGTCTTCGAGCAGGAGTCCGAGTCGGCCCCTACCACCGTCTCGTGGGACATCACCGGCCACGACGCCAACGCCAAGCGCGGCATGCACATCCACACCTTTGGTGACAACACCAACGGCTGCACTTCGGCCGGCCCGCACTGTATGTCCCCCCCGCAGCTGTTGACTTGTTCAACACATGGTTAGGATACGGACAAACGCTGAGCCTTTGCCCACGCACAGTCAACCCCCACAGCAAGACTCACGGCGCCCCGACCGACGAGAACCGCCACGTCGGCGACCTCGGCAACATCGAGACGGACGGCCAGGGCAACTCCAAGGGCTCCGTGAGCGACAAGTTCATCAAGCTCATTGGCCCCGAGAGCGTCATCGGCGTATGTTTCCGAGGAGCAGTGTGGCGGGTAGACAACTTGAAGTAGTACTGACATTGACCACCAGCGCACCGTCGTCGTCCACGCCGGCACTGACGACCTCGGCAAGGGCGGCAACGAGGAGTCGCTCAAGACGGGCAACGCCGGCCCGCGCCCTGCCTGCGGTAAGATATTGGTGATGTCTGATTGTGTTGCGA
This sequence comes from Parachaetomium inaequale, assembly GCA_033296685.1. Classification (NCBI taxonomy): domain Eukaryota; kingdom Fungi; phylum Ascomycota; class Sordariomycetes; order Sordariales; family Chaetomiaceae; genus Parachaetomium; species Parachaetomium inaequale. Next base: position 71,367 of record MU854345.1, read on the forward strand.
ACCGCGAGCTAACCAAAACTTTTAGGCGTCATTGGCATCTCGCAGTAAACAGCTCGAGATCAGCTCGGGTCCCGGAAGTAGCTTTCGGACATTAGGAGGGGTCATTGACTGCACAAAAGCAGCCGGGTTATCACCAGAGCCCCTGGTATTCTGTGGCCTCTTCAAGTTACCCAAAACTATATAGCAAAAGAGAGCAATATCCCATCAGTGGAACTACATGTACATGTAAAGCCTGAGCTTGCTGCGAACGTGCTGGTGCTTGAGTTGAGACAGAGGATGACGAAATGGTGCGGGGTAGGTAAATTATGGAGACACAGCAGGAACTTACAGTGCGATAGCTACTTGCCTTACCGTGCCGTCGTCCCCGTCGAGTTTGTTGACCGAGTCTTTGGCGTTGAGGCTGTTGAATTAGAGGCTTATTAGGTGTTTTTGCACTGAAGTAAAGCACCATCTGTCGCTCAGCAAATCCTGACATGTGTCGCGAATGAAGAGACCAGGCAGGGTTCAAGTTGTTGAACACTCAGTGCACTGTGTTTGAGCTTCTGCGAGCTCCCAGACAGGAGCTCGGGGCGAGAACTTGCCGACTCCCGAGTCCACTCTCACTACCTTGAGCTGGAAGGGCAGCTACGAAATGAAGCCAGCAGCTGGCATTAGGTATGGCAATGCAGATTGCTCTTTTGATTCTATCGGACACTTCATTTCTGAGGTGTATGTAAGGTACTGTGAACATGTAATGTAGCCCGACCCGCATGTGGGTCACAGGCTGGTGAGGTCTGGCCTGATGCCCCTGAACGTTCAGTTTCCCGGGGGCAGCTGTTTCCCCACATCTGGAAAGCTGTCAAAAAGGCCATTGCTCGCCTGAGGTCCTCGAAGTTCGAACGAACCTCACGAAATTAATCCAGGCTTCTGTCTTCCTCCAGCAGCTTCACAGTATCGCTAATTGTGTCGACGCCATCTCCAAACACTACCACGGTACCTGGTATGTAGACTGTTCTCACTTTCCTACAACCGCTCTGCGTGTCGGGCCCGGGGCTTCATCCTCGCCGTCACGGCCCACCACGGACAGCTTCACATTGAGCTTGATGGATGCACCCCAACTTAACATCGTCCCGGGCTTGCTCGTCCCATCGCGGCATGTGATGATTTCCGCACGTGCCATCATTTCTGTCGACCTATTCAAGCACGCGAGCATCCCTTCACCTTGCGAAGCCGTGTACATCCCAAAACCCACCGAGCAAAGTCAACGGCGGTGTGGAGCTGAGCTAACAGAGCTTGATAGAGGCGGCTTCCGGACCCTACACCCCTCTTTCTCCTCCCAACTCGGCATCTCTCGTCACCATGTCTGCCGGTATTCTCGCCAACGTCAAGTCAGTGCTGAGCGGAGACACTCTCGTTCTCACAAGCCCGAACAACCCGACCGCCGAGCGGACACTCTCGCTGGCCTATGTGTCGGCACCCCGTCTGAGCAAGGACGGCGATGAGCCCTACGCATTCCAGTCGCGCGAATTCCTAAGGGCCTTGACGGTCGGGAAGCAAGTCAAGTTTAGCGTTTCGTGTGAGTGACATTTCCCAAGGGGTTTTACCTGCTCTCGCCGCTGTACACAATGCAACATGGGCATATGTTTGCTGTTTTACCCAAACTCTCCAATAATACTTACAAGCTCTCCAGACACCATCCCCAACTCTGGTCGGGAATACGGAACTGCTTTCCTCCAGGACGGGACTCAGCTTCCGGAGGCAGCAGTCAAGGCGGGCTGGCTCAAGGTTAGAGAAGATGCTGGCCGGAAGGAGGAGTCCGAGGACGTCCTCGCAAAGATCGACAATCTACGCAGCCTAGAGACACAAGCAAAGGACGAAGCCAAGGGCCTGCATGCTGGATCCGGCGGCGTCATCGAGGTGCAGAACGACCTCGGCGGGCCGGAGTTCATGAACCAATGGAAGGGCAAGACGGTGGACGGCATCATCGAGCGCGTCATCAGCGGCGACCGCCTGCTCATTCGCCTGCTCCTGACCGAGAAGAAGCACTGGCAGGTCATGACGCTCCTCGCCGGCATCCGCACACCCTCCACCGAGCGGGTCAACCAGTCGAACGGACAGACCCAGCCCGCCGAGGAATTTGGCAACGAGGCCCGTGTTTTTGTTGAGCAGCGGCTCCTCCAGCGCCCCGTCCAGATCAAGATCGTGGGCGCCAGCCCCCAGGGCCAGCTCGTCGGTGCCGTTATCCACCCTCGCGGAAACATTGCCGAGTTGCTCCTGAAGGAAGGTCTCGCTCGCTGCAATGACTTCCACTCTACCATGCTCGGGGGCGACATGGCTCCCCTGCGTGCCGCAGAGAAGGATGCGCAAGCCGCCCGCCGCCGTCTGCACAAGGCCTTCGTCGCCAAGTCCACCGACAGCAAGGAGCACGACGCGACCGTCACCAAGATCATTGGCGCCGACACCATCATCATCCGGAACAAGGCCGGTGCGGAGAAGCGGATCAGCTTGAGCAGCGTCCGAGGGCCCCGTGCTGGAGAGGCGTCCGAGGCGCCCTTCAGGGACGAGGCGAAGGAGTTTCTGCGGAAGAAGCTCATTGGCAAGCACGTCCGCATCTCGGTCGACGGCACCAAGCCTGCCAGCGACGATTTCGAGGCTCGCGAGGTGGCCACCATCACCCAGAGCGGCAAGAACATTGGTCTGCAGCTCGTCCAGGAAGGTTACTGCTCCGTAATCCGGCACCGGAAGGACGACACGGACCGGGCCGCCAACTACGACGAGCTGCTGGCAGCTCAGGAAACCGCCAAGGAGGAGAAGAAGGGAATGTGGTCGGGCAAGCCGCCCAAGGTCAAGCAATACGTGGACATGTCGGAGAGCGTCCAAAAGGCAAAGATGCAACTGTCGACCCTCTCCAGGCAGCGCAAGGTGCCGGGCATTGTCGACTTCTGCAAGTCCGGGTCTCGCTTCACCATCCTCGTGCCTCGCGAGGGCGCCAAGCTCACACTGGTCCTCGCCGGCGTTCGTGCCCCCCGCTCTGGCCGGACCCCCCAAGACAAGGGAGAGCCTTTTGGACAGGAGGCTCAGGATCTCGCCAACAAGCGCTGCAACCAGCGCGACTGCGAGATCGATGTCCACGATATCGACAAGGTCGGCGGCTTCATTGGCGACCTGTATGTAAACCGCGAGAGCTTCGCCAAGATCCTCGTTGAGGAGGGTCTGGCCTCTGTCCACAAGTACTCGGCCGAGAAGTCGGGCAACGCGCTTGAGCTCTTTGCCGCGCAAGACCGCGCCAAGGAGGCCAGGAAGGGACTGTGGCACGACTGGGACCCGTCCCAGGATGCCGAAGAGGAGGCAGAGACGGCCGCTGGTGAGACCGCCGCCGATGTTTCGGTCACCATCGACAAGAAGCCCGAGGACTACCGGGACGTGATGGTCACCAACATCGACGCCAACGGCAAGATCAAGATCCAGGAGATCGGCAGGGGCACCGACGCACTCGAGGCCCTGATGGACCAGTTCAGGCAGTTCCACCTCAACCCGACAAACAGCGCTACCCTCAAGGACGCCCCCAAGGCCGGCGACTACGTAGCAGCCCAATTCACCGAGGACGGCGAGTGGTACCGGGCGCGCATCCGCGCCAACGACCGCGCCGCCAAGGTGGCCGAGGTCGTCTACATCGACTACGGCAACTCGGAGAAGCAGCCCTGGTCGAAGCTGCGGCCGCTCAACCAGGCCCAGTTCACGGTGCAGAAGCTCAAGCCGCAGGCCGTCGACACGCAGCTGTCGTTTGCGCAGCTCCCGGCGTCCCCCGACTACCTCGGCGACGCCATCAACTACCTGTACGAGCTGACCGACGGCAAGCGGCTGGTGGCCTGCTTCGACTACGTCGACCACAAGGAGGGTTTGACATATGTGTCGCTGTTTGAGAAGAAGCCGCAGGGCTCCGCCACCGAGTCGATCAACCGCAAGATTGTGCTCGACGGCCACGCGCTGGTCGCGCGCAAGCTCAAGGCGTGGGAGCGCAGCAAGGTGTTTGAGCCCGTGCTCAAGAGCCTGCGGGAGGCCGAGGCCCAGGCTAAGGACGGGCGCCGCGGCATCTGGGAGTATGGCGATATCACCGAGGACTAAGCAACAGACGGGGCGCGTGACTAAGTAAGGGGCATATCTCGCATCGGCCAAAGGAGAATTCCGAGGGGGAACCGGCGGAGGAATGGAAAACGGAAAATGGAAGAGGCGGGCATGTTTCGTTTCGGTTGCTTACATATATATCTCTGTACCTATCTCAGATGACAGAATAGGTACAAGAACTCTTCTGGTCTCATGACACCCCCCTATCAACGGCATCCCAACGCCCCTTCTTTCTTCTGATACGTAATGCGAGACAACTTAAGACAAGGCCGCCCGGTTCGTTCTCCGCGGCGCGGAGGTGCTGGTGGAACCCCCCCCCCATTCCCGGCTATTTGAGGGCGGTGGACCCGCCCAGACCCGTGCCCCATTGCCCAATCATGGCGTGGGATGTGGCACGCTCCGTCGCGACCAGCTGGTTGGCGGGGCTGAGTAAGAGCTCTGAATGTTTGAGCGAGAACCGACACCCGCGAGATCGGCGGAATGTCGGAGGTGGGTCGGACAGCGGGTAACAGTCAACTTGATTTTGACGAGACGATGGACTGCGTTGTAGCAGCAGACTCGATACTTTTGAAACACTGTGACAGCGTCTAGGACTCGCTTTGTTCTTCGGTTCGTCAGTTGCCACTGTAGCCGGGCAAACAACCAACGAGTGGCATAGATCCAGCTCGTTTTAGGAAAGAAGTTGGGCCCGCTGCCGGCGTGGGGCCCAGGCGGCGAGGAGGGGCAAAGGGAGCAGGGGTCCCTATGACGAGCCTGCCCCACGTCTCAGAGAAGGCGAGAGATATTATCCGTCGGTCGTCTCGTCCCCAACAGCCCATTCTTCCAGCAACAAACTTGCAACTGAGAAATTTTCGCCTTGATCGCTGCGTTTGACACCAGTCATCAAGCTTCACTCAACTCTCTATACCGATTCCCTTTCAGTTGATTCATTGATCCATCATCATGGCCAACTCCCTCGAGCAGCTCAAGGCCACTGGCACGGTTCGTCCCATTACCCCACCAAACCCCTTGTTGGGGAGAGAAGTCTTTGGCTCTCCCCGGGCACCGCCGGCGTGGCGACGTCGTGGTTTGCGCCCGGGGCCGCGGGTCGATGATTCGTCGCTGTCGGGATACGTTTGCTAACTATGCTCCTTGACGATAGGTCGTTGTCAGTGATTCTGGTGAGTTGCTCCCTCGACGATCCGCTGTCGAAAACCCCTCGCTAACCCGCTGTGTTAGGTGACTTTGCCTGTTAGTTCCTCGCTCCTCCACGCCTCCTCTCTCGACCACCGTTTGCTCACACTCCCACAGCTATCGGCAAGTACAAGCCCCAGGACGCCACCACCAACCCGTCCCTGATCCTCGCCGCGACCAAGAAGGCCGAGTATGCCGCGCTCCTGGACGCCGCCGTTGCCCGGGCCAAGTCCGAGGGTGGCTCGATCGACCAGCAGGTCGACTCTGCCCTTGACAACCTCCTGGTCGAGTTCGGCACCAAGATCCTCGAGATCATCCCCGGCAAGGTCTCCACCGAGGTCGACGCCGCTTTCTCCTTCAGCACAAAGGCGTCGGTCGACAAGGCGCTCCACATCATCGACGTACGTTTGCTGCTGCTCTAGGCACTGTCCGAAGATTCGCTAACCCTTCCCCACAGCTGTACAAGAAGGCGGGCGTCAGCAAGGACCGCGTCCTGATCAAGATCGCCTCGACATGGGAGGGCATCAAGGCGGCCGAGATCCTGCAGCGCGACCACGGCATCAACTGCAACCTGACGCTCATGTTCTCGCTTCCGCAGGCCATCGCCGCCGCCGAGGCCGGCGCCTTCCTCATCTCGCCCTTTGTCGGCCGCATCCTCGACTGGTTCAAGGCGGCCACCAAGAAGGACTACGCCAAGGAGGAGGACCCGGGCGTCGCCAGCGTCAAGGCCATCTTCAACTACTACAAGAAGTACGGCTACAAGACCATCGTCATGGGCGCCTCGTTCCGCAACACGGGCGAGATCACCGAGCTCGCCGGCTGCGACTACCTGACCATCTCGGTACGTTTGCTTTGACTTTAAAAGATTTCACGATGCTAACACCCCCCACAGCCCAACCTCCTCGAGGAGCTCGTGAACTCGGACGCCGCGGTCCCCAAGAAGCTCGACGCCGCCGGCGCCAGCTCGCTCGACATCGAGAAGAAGACGTACATCAACGAGGAGGCCAACTTCCGCTTCGACTTCAACGAGGACCAGATGGCCGTCGAGAAGCTCCGCGAGGGCATCAGCAAGTTCGCCGCCGACGCCGTCACCCTCAAAAGCATCATCAAGGCCAAGCTGCAGTAAATGGGGAGAGGAGAGGAACGGCGTAATGGACGTTATGACGGCTCGGGCATGAGCCGGACGCTTGCGACTAAAATGGGTTATCGTTAGCAAGAATGATGAACTGCTTGGGCTGGGTTACGGCGCATGCAAGCAAGCAATGCTGATACAGGATGCAAATAAACAAGTTAGCCAACTGTTCCTTTCCATTGTTCAAGACTGCCGAGTGACTTGTAACGATATTATTATTACTCGCTCGATGCATGTACAGTAAACTTGTGCCATCCATTCTAGGTAGGTATGCCATCAAAACACAACCAGAATCCAAACTCCGTCCGAAGTATCATGTCTCTGCCCTTGGAATCAATGCTGCTCAGTAAGCCCCTGATGAAAACAACCAACCAACCAACCAACCAAAACGCCTGTATGCAAGACGGTTAACCTACCCACCCCAACCATCCATCCATCCATCCATCCCAGTGTTGTTAAAACGGGCCGGTAATGCTGTGTAACCACCAAAAACACCCACCCACACCAACGTCAATCTACCACCCGCTGACTCCGTCCCTCCCCCGCCCCTCCCTGGAGGCCCAACACCCGGGCTCTGGGATGTCGACCTGCTCGACCCTGTGCAAGCCAAATGCAATATGCAAGATCAATGATTAATCAGTCAGTCAGTCAGTCAGTCCACCACCCACCCGCTGACTCCGTCCCCCCCCAAGATCAATGACCAGCAGTCAGTCAGTCCGTCAGTCAAGTCAGTCCACCACCCACCCGCTGACTCTCCCCCTCCCCCTCTTCTTCCTCATCTTCCATCCCCCTCACCTCAGGATCCGCACAATCCACCTGCTCAATCCGATGCCTCACCCCCCCGCCCCCCTCGGACGAGGACCGCGCCTCAATGACCAGCGCGGTGAGCTGCTTGCCGTGGATTGTGCGGATCCTGAGGTGAGGGGGATAAGATGAGGAAGAAGAGGGGGAGGTTTTTGTTTTTGTGGGCTGTTTCGGTTTCGGTTTTGGTTTCGGTTTTGGGGGATGACGAAGGAGAGGACGAGGGGGTGTAATAATAGGGGGAGATGTCGACTTTGGGCGTGACTTGCAGGCCGGCTTTGGCGTCGTGGCCGTAGATTGCTAGGGTGTGTGGGGTCGAGGGGGGGAGGGTGTTTTGGTGGCGGTTCCTGGGGGGTATGGGTTAGGTAGGGGGGTGGGTGGGAAAGGGGGTGTGGTGGGTAGGGGACTTACCAGGCGTGGGACCAGGGCTCGCCGTCGCGGCCGTCGATGGGGACGGCGACTGCGTCTGCGTCTGGGGCGAGGGTTAGGGCGTCTAGTTCGGTGGTTGCTTCTTCTGGGGTGGTGTCGTCTGAGGGTGAGTTGCTTCGGCTGTGGGGTTTGCCCTTGTTCTTTTTCCCCTTGCCCTTGCGCGGGTACACCAGGCTCCGCATGTTCATCACCGCCCAGGGGTCTTGCTTCTTTAGCGGCACACCCGGGACCAGGCCGGCGTGGACGACGGCCAGGGTGCTGGCGTTCCACGGGGCCGAGGTGGCGTCCGGGAGGTGCCCGATGCGGAGGATGATGGGGAGCGACCGGAGCCAGGCCAGCTGGGCGCGCGAGAGGGAGCGCGCGACGCTGCGGGCGTGGTCCTTCCTGCGGGCCTCCGTCTCGGCTTCGCCGTTGTCGTCGTCCCCTTTGCCCGCCCCGCCCTCTCCGTCACCGTCGGCCTCCGGCCCTAGCCTGGAGTCGTCGTCGACCGAGAAACGGTGGATCTCGCGGGCAGCGGCCAGCACCTTGTCCTCCTGGTTGCCCCTCACCGCACTGGCCCCGATGTCCATGGCCAGCTTGACCACGCCCTTGCTGTCCGGCCCCTTGGTGACCATGTCGCCGGCGAGAACGAGGTGGTCGCCGTGTTTGTGGTCAAAGCCGATCTTGCGGAGGAGGGCCTTGAGCGCGGCCCGCTGCCCATGCACGTCGCCGACGACGACCAGCCTCTTCCCGTTGGTCCTGTTCTCTCCGTCGGGGCCCTTGGTTGGCGATGCGGGCGAAGAGGACGGGATGTGCTCCTGCGGAAGGTCCCCCACGAGCAGCGGCGGGTCGTCCTTGAAGGGCGGGTGTTTATTGGTGCCGTATTCCATCTTGACGTTTTCGAGTTTCTTTTCCTTTTCGTGCTCGATGAGGTCGAGCAACACCACCTGGTCCTGCGAGGGACCCTGATGGTGGGGCGCAGCAGCTCCCGTCGACGTCATCCGCGATTTGCCGGCCGAGGCGCCAAACGGGGACACGCTGGTGAGTTGTTGCAAGGCCGGCAAATGGGACGTGAAGAGGCATAGCGTCAGGAATGTCAGCCCCCCGAGAAGTAGGAAGAGGAGGGATCGGCTGGGGCCGTGGCGATGGCCGGGGAGAAATTGGGCGACTGCTGGCGGGGCCATCGGTGTGGCGTGCAGTCACTGCAGTGTAGATCAGGTCGTCGATAGGTAGGTCGGTAGGCAGCTTAGGCGTTGTGTAACAGGCTTTTTTAAGCTTGCTCCCGGTCCGTTGGGTTCAAGAAAGACGCATGCCCATGGTCACGCAGCGGTTGCGACTGTGCGCTGTTGTCGCAGCTGGGTTGGGGCAGACTGGTAAGAGCGTTGGGTTTGGCAAAGGAAAGAATTACGGCGTAGCAGGTGCCCGAGCTCAATTTGTTTAAACTTTCGACTGCACACCCCTGTTTTGCCCTCGACATCATCAATGCGACGAGGTTTCGGTGGACCTTATCATCTTTCAGTTTGTCAAGGACGCGCCGCCAGCGCATATGGTTAGCGCGTATAACCGAAGCAAAGCGCCAAACGCCAGAACCTTGAAAACTGGACAAAGTTGATTGATGGTTTCCATGACTGCTCTGGACAATTTCTATTGGGGTCTTTTAGATCGAGGCTAATTATTCGTCTCTCCCGGCAATCGGCGTCGGGGGACTCGGCGACGGCCCTTCTTCCCTTGTATCTTGGACCTGGCTCGAGCCTGGGTTTTCAGTATGACCTGGGAGCTCAGTATGGTACACATCCGAGGTCTCTGCGGAAATCCAGCGTCGAGACGAACCCCTAAGCATGGTATGAACTTAAAGCCAGCTCCAGGCCCTTGAACGCCTGCTATGCTCCAATTCCGACCACACCCCTCAAAGGTGGTACAGTATCGTACAGCCCATCAGACACCGCCTGTCCCTGCGCTGATATCGCAAATGCCTTCCCGCTCGTCGGCACCACCGCCCCCGTCATGATTTTTTCGACTTGTCCGCATCCGCCGCCGCCGCCGCCGCCGCCGCCCTGAACTTCTCATTCTCGGCCTCCCTCCAGTCCTGGGGCTCCTTCTCGTTGCCGTCGGTCTCGCCGCGCGTGCCCGCAAAGGCCGACTTGCCGGCGTACAGCTGGTACCCCTCGCCCGTCTTCTCGGTCTGCTCGAGCTGGCGGAAGGCGACGGGCTGGTTGCCGCGGAAGCGCTTGCGCATGTCGATCATGCCGCGGCGGCACTCGCCGAAGCCCTTCTTGAGCTGCTGGCACTTGAGCGGGAGCGTGTTGACGTGCGGCTCGCGCATGCACTCGGCCGCCGACCGCCGCTGGACCATGACGCACTCGGATTCCTGGAGGCATTGCGCCAGCGCGGCTCCTGGGAGGGAGGCGGGGAATATGTTAGCCTGTGCGGGATGGGTACGAGGGGATGGGTGGACAGCCGCGCACGTATGTCTTTACATGAGCTCGGCATTTTGGTTATGGTGGGCTGCTGCTGCGCTCGGCGATGGGATGGGGGATCGCGGGTTCGGCTCAGCAACAATCAATCCAGGCCCGGGGGTCTGGAACCAATCGCCCGCACGCAGGGGGCGGAGAGTGGCCTGAGCTTGGGGCCCGCAGGAAAGATGAGTGCTGCCAAGCCTTGACCTCTGAGAACGGCCCTGTCGACTCTGGTGTTTACTGACTTGTCTTACCTGGTGCTGATGTGGATAGCGACTTGTTTTAGTCAAGCAACCGAGTCCAGTACCTGGACATTATTGGACTTGGAAACTGGTCTGCTTCATATCCCATGTGGCCGTGGCACGGAAACCTGGTGCGTGAAGCCAACTCGAGTGGGGATGACATCGCTGCGGAGATCTTGTATTTGGGGAATATCGGGCCGCCTAGCGTTTAAAGGGAGCATTGGGAGGGATGCCGGGCGGCGAGGGATCAGTCGGCACCGGCGGACTAGGGATCGGAGCGCGCTGCAATCACCGAGAACTGCCCACCAGCACCGGCCCAGGTGGCTACCCTGTCCTTCAAGGCTTTGCCCTTGATAAGCTGAGCGACCTCTATGTCGTCCTCGCCACCAAGGCCCAGCTGGCCCTGCGAGTTGAAGCCGGTCGCATACGCTGTCCCTTTCCTCGTGACGAAGATGGTGTGGTCAGTGCCACACGCCACGTGGCTGACTTTTCCAATGCCGGGCACTGCGGTGGGCCGGAGGCAGATCTGCGGCTTGTTGCGCTCGTCGTGGCAGATGGGGCTTTTGTCCTGAAGCTGCTCGGGGCTGAACGATACGCCGAGCTGACCGCCGTCCAAACGGCCCCACACAAAGCATTGCCCGTCGGCCATTACGGCGGCCGAGTGGTGGGAGCCGCCAGCCAGGCAGACCACGCCCTTGCCGCGCAGCCCGGGTATCTTCATCGGGAAAGGCAGGAGGACTTCATTGCCGCCGGCAGCCTTGGCGTAGCCGGCCTCCCCGAAGCTGTTCAAGCCCCAGGCCCACACGCGCCCCTTCCCGTCGACTGCTAAGGAGTGATAGTCTCCCGAGGCGATGTGCTTGACGTCTCTGATGTGGACGGGGTCGGGCGTGAACGAGTCCGTGGCGTGCCGTCCAAAAACGCGGCGACCGAGCTGGTTCTGCTCGCTGCATCCCCAGGACCAGACCACGCCATTCACATCGAGGGCTATGGCGTGGTTGGCACCGCACGCGACCTGAGTGATGTTGCTTAAGCCGTGGATCCGAGTTGGTGTAGTTTGCTTCACGATAACCTGACCGCTGGCATCATAGCCAAAGGTTTCGTTCCCGCTAGAGTCCTGTTGTGGACTGCAGTCAGCGACCAAACGTGTCAACCCACTGCGGCATGAATCTAACCTTAAACGTGCCCCAGCCATATACGAGCCCCGTGTCTGTAACTGCAAAGCTACAGCTATCCCCGGCCGCGACTTGGGTGAACCTCGTCCCAGGAAGGAAAGCGCTCGCTGGAATCGGGGTTGGAGTTGACTCGAGGGGGTTCAACTCGCCGTCGTCTTGATCGGAATCTCCATCGATGTCACGCAGACCCCCGTCCCAGGCCGTGTTCCTTCCAAGAGCACAATTGTCATTCACCCCCAGGTAACAATCTTGTTGTCTTCGGTTAGTGCAATGGTGTGCATGCCGCCGTAGCCGAGCTGTACGACACGGAGCGCAGAAGGATTAACGGGATCAAGGAAAGGGTTTAGGCGAGGGCGGCCAGCTTCATGTATTGCCGGGCCAAGGCCTAGTTCCCCAGCGTCGCCATTGCCGAAGACCAAGACGGCTAGAACTCCTGTGGAGGCTGGGTTGATGATAGGAAGTGAAGCAGAAGCTGGTGTCTCGACGCCATGGCGGTTGCGTTGTGGTACAGCGTCCGCTTTCCCAGGCCCAACTTTGGGCTTCTTCACGCTACGCGTTGCTGCGCGGTCCTCATCATTTGCATGTTTGCGCTTTGCTGAGCGCAGCGCAGTGGGAGGAGTGGGTTCACTGCCGTTCACGGCGCTGCGGGACTGGCTCCGAGATGTAGGCCCCAGAGGATCTAATGTCGGATTCGACAGCGCATTAGCGAGAGACAGACTGAAGAGAGCAATGATAGTTAGAAGGCATTTGAATAACCACTCACGAGACGTCGTGGGCTTGTATATCGTGCCGTGGGTACTGCTCTCTTTCCTAGGGGCTTCCTCGCTGGCCCGAGGTGCGGCCCGGGCCGAACCAGCGCGTTGTCTTGGCGCCATTGAGGTGTGGATCTTCGATTGGTGCATGGTCGAGGAAGCCCAGGTTCGTGTTCACTGAGGTGTCACTTGACTGCCAAAGGGGAAACGTTCTTCCGTACCAGGCAACTAATCCATGTGACCTTACCCCGGCGCCCCCAATGGATTCCATCTTGGGAGTCTGGTTGCACATTGGCCTTATCGGACGAAGCTCATGATCCGTACGAAGCAGCAGTGATGGCCAGACTAAACCTGACTGACCTCCCTCCAGAGCTTCTGACCGAAATATGCAGCTTTCTCTGCTGCCACTGTCTTGAATTGCAGTCGACCGTCTTCTCCCCCGTCACAGCCCAATCGGACCCGGACCATGGCCAAGCTCAACCGCGGCGAGCGGACCTGCTGAGCCTCGCCCGGGTGTGTAGGGTGCTGCGTGGCGTGGCCGAGCTCTTCTTATACCACTCTTTCCACACTTCTCGGACATCCGACCTCTACTTCTTCGTTCGAACACTCCTGGACCGTCCCGACCTGCGGCTGAGAGTGTTGGATGTCGACGTCGGTCCGAGTAATGTGAGCGGATTGCCCGTGACAACACACCCCGAACCATACCTCTCATCCCTCACACCGCAAATATCCGAGGCGGTGCAAGGCCATCTCCGCCATGCAGGCCTGGTGCATGCTGGGGATCCTCTACTGGCACGAGGCCGACCGGAAGACGCGGCTGAACTCGTGGAATCCGCCGAGCACGCCGCCCTGATCTCGCTGCTCCTGCAACTTGTGCCCAACGTGGAAAGCTCACACTTGCACTTACCCCTCTTCAAGGCATTTCCGGACCTCGGCCGGCTGGAATCAACGCATTCTCCAATGCTATCCCTCAAAAGGTTGGCCTTTACCGACTTGAAGCGCGGTTTCATCCTTGACGGGACTTCGCCCATCCTCCGGTTGGCACCCAACCTCGAGATTCTCCGCTGCCATAACTGTGACGACGTTAGCAAGGTGTTTTTGGCCACGCTGGGCCGCAAGATGCCAAGCAACCCCCGTCCGCTGCAAGCCCTTGCCAAACTGACCCTCCGCAACACCAGCCTCACGGCCGCCTCGTTGCTCCACCTCCTGGAGGCAGTAGGACCGCGGCTATCCAAGGTCGACATCCGGCGATCGATTGGGCGGCAATCACGCGGATATTACCAGTCACTAGGTGAACCCAAAATCGAGTTCAACGAAGTCGTCACTGCCCTGCAGCCCTGGAGCCACAGCTTACAGGAGCTGTCGTTCTCAATGCACGAGATTGACATGATTCTCCCCCGGTCGCCCGACCACTTCGCCGGCGTCCATCTGCTCCGCGAGTTCCGGGAGCTCAGGTCGCTGCGGACCCCGGCGGACTGCCTCGACTTCCACGGGCACCTGGGGCGGCGCGAGGACGCCCTCGCCGCGACGCTGCCGCCCTCGATACGCGAGCTCCGGCTGCTCGGGTACAGCAGTATCGTGCCGGGTCTGCAGGGGTTGGCGAGGGCTTTCGGGGCTGGTCAGTTTGCGGAGCTGCAGAGGATCGAAGTTGATCACCCGGCGTTTGAGGCTGGGCAGCTCCAGTTGGAGGCCGCGCGCGAGGTGAGGGAAGTGGCGGCGTCGTTTTGGCCTGCGGGCGTCGACTTTGTGATCCATCCGAAGCTGGGCGACTTCGACTCGCAATGAGTCTGCTGGTGCCAAGGAAGAGACTGAGGGATAGTTGGCCGCTGAGTCCTAGACCCAGGCATCGATCTTGACTTGGCCGGGCGGGTTGGTTGGTGCCTGGCGTGGGACTCGGCATTCTGTGCCCGAGCACGCTCCACGGTAAATGAACGTGACGCGGTTTTTATGCAACCACAAACATGTATTTCTGGTGGTCCTCAGCGGGAAGTGCCTTGATATCAAGCTGGGTCTGGTAAACCTTGGTTTTACATGCCATTACTGGCAGATGTTTCTCTGTCCTTCTCAGGAGAAATAGGTGTAATGGCAGTACATGTCTTGGTCATGACTGGTAATTACACCCCTGCCAACCTGGCTAGACCCTGCCCCGGTTCGCAATCCCAACTTCCAGATTTGAGAGACAAACCATTCTTCTCCCAAAAGGCAAAAATGAAGCAAAGTACCTCCATACCTCCAATCGGCGTCAGACACGACTGGGGCATTTGAGGCTCAAAGTTCGTCAGCACTCGCAACAAGGGTCATGAGGCGGGCAACGGGCACAGCGGCACAGCCAGACCCAACAGATTCACATGTGACATGATGTCACAAGGGCCCGTTGCACCATTCAAAGGAGATGGGACGACATGGGTGCGTTCCTCGGTCGCCGACTCGGCATTCTTCTCTGCATAGCATCACTTCAATCGCGTTCCTTTCAAAACTGCAGTTCTACAAAGTAAGTCCCTCGACATTTTACCAAAAACAGCGCCAATGACGAGCTAGAATCCCGCGGGAGCCGCCAAGATGCCTGTCCCGTTTCTCGGGCGCCTGAACATGTGAGACACGCACAACGTGCGCCGACATGGCTTGATTGCCCATCGATGCTGATTCAATCCCGTCCGCGGATAATAGCACCGAATATGCCGCCCTTGTCGGGTCCTTCCTCCTCGTAGGCCTCGAGGCCTTTATCCGCATCTTCACCCTTGCCTTGCGTGAGCAACCCCTTGCGCGACACCGCTCCACCGACTCGTACTCGTCCCTCTAACACCCCATAGCGTCGTCGCTACTCGAGCTGTGCTACGCCATATCCCGGCGCTTGTTTAACAGGCTCGCTAGTCCCGCGCAAAAGAGGGCAGAGCGGAGGAGGAAGTGTGCGTTTGACCCCCCCGGCATTGGAGGAGCCACCGTTGGGAGACGTCTGGTTGCTAACCCCAGCATAGCCATCTCGACCTCGATCCGGAACGCCTCCGACTTTGTCGACCTCTGCGCTGCGTTTGGCTATACCGCCGAGGAACATGTCGTGCAGACAAAGGACGGGTACCTGCTCGGGCTACACCGGTTGGCATGGAGGAAAGGGGAAGAGGATGCCAGAGTCAACCGCGGCCCCAAGAGCATCAAGAAGCGGGTGGTTTACCTGCACCACGGGCTGTTGATGAACAGCGAGGTGTGGGTTTGCCTGACGGACGAGCAGCGGTGCCTGCCGTTTACTTTGGTCGAGAAGGGGTTTGATGTCTGGGTAGGTTCACTAGGGAGCCACTGAGGCAAGACACTGACCATGGCAGTTTGGGAACAACCGCGGGAACAAGTACTCGAAAAAGTCGATCCACTCGTCGCCCACGTCGCTCAAATTCTGGAACTTCTCCATCGACGAGTTCGCCTTCCACGACATCCCCGACAGCATCAGCTATATCCTTGAAACCACGGGCCAGCAGTCGCTCTCCTACATCGGCTTCTCTCAGGGCACCGCCCAAGCCTTCGCCAGCCTGGCCGTCCACCCCAAACTCAACGACCAAGTCAACGTCTTCATCGCCCTGGCCCCAGCCATGTCGCCCGCAGGCCTCTCCAACGGCGTCGTCGACGCCCTCGTCAAGGCCTCCCCGCAGGTGCTCTTTCTCCTCTTCGGCCGCCGCTCCATCCTCAGCTCGGCCACCATGTGGGAATCCATCCTCTACCCGCCCCTCTTCACCAAGCTCATCGACCTGGGCCTCGCCTTCCTCTTCAACTGGCGCACCCAAAACATCAGCACCTCCCAGAAGCTCGCCGCCTACCCGCACCTCTACTCCTTCACCAGCACCAAATCCGTCGTGCACTGGTTCCAGATCATCCGCACCAAATCCTTCCAGATGTACGACGACGACGTCCACCCCCCCTTACTCCTCTCCTCGGCGAGCCGGTACACCAAAGTCGCAAAGTACCCGACGCGCAACATCAAGACGCCCATCGTGCTGGTGTATGGCGGGAGCGACTCGCTCGTGGATATCGGGGCTATGCTGCGCGAGCTGCCCGCGCAGACGGTCGCGAATGAGATTGAGCACTATGAGCATTTGGATTTCTTGTGGGCGAGGGACGTGCATGAGTTGGTGTTTCCGCATGTGTTTGATGCGTTGGAGAGCTTTACGGGGGCGGAGCATACGAGGGAGGAGTATGTGCGGTATCGGATTAAGAGGGAGAATTCGTCGGGGTTGGGGGGCACGGGGGTGACTATGACATTGGGGGTTGGGGGTGCCGTCACTGCCGCCGCCGGTGGAAAAAAGAAGACTGGGGTGGACGCTGTGGCGGCGAGGGGCGGGGGTGACGTGGTGGATAGTGATGTCAGCACAGCTGTGGGCGGGGAGGGGAGTAGTAATC
The DNA here is from genome assembly GCA_033296685.1 of Parachaetomium inaequale. Classification (NCBI taxonomy): domain Eukaryota; kingdom Fungi; phylum Ascomycota; class Sordariomycetes; order Sordariales; family Chaetomiaceae; genus Parachaetomium; species Parachaetomium inaequale. Next base: position 87,990 of record MU854345.1, read on the forward strand.
ATGATGGCGATGAGGAGGAGGAGGATGAGAGCGAGGCTTGTGGCGGCGGGCAGGGGCAGCAACAACAACAACAACAACAGGAGCAGGAGACGGCTACCTCAGAGCTGCGTCGGAGACGGCGACAGCAGAAACCGACCCTCAACACCCGGCAATTATCTGTACACTCTGGTAATCCCCATCCCCAACCCCACGCTGCTGCTGCTGCTGCTGCTGCTGCTTCCCCCGCGAGGGAGACGCACATCCCCTCGCCTACGGGCGGCCCGCCGGGGATTGCGCGACCGCGGCGGAGCTCAAAGAGTGGTAGTCTCGGCGGAGGAGATACCGACGCGCTTGCGGGTCAGAGCCCCGTGTCGCCTGTCTCCCCGAGCCGTCTGCAGGGTCCGAGGGTTCCGAGGTTTGGCGACGCGGCGGTGGTGAAGGCGGATGTCACGGTCGAGCGGGACGCTACGGCGGCGAGTCCGTCGTCGAGGGTGACGGTGGCGACCCCTCAGAGGGATGGGACAGGGTGGGCGGGAGTCAGCTGAGTTTGGATTTGATGAGGCGGGGGGGTTGGTTTGGGGGTTGGGACGGGATTACTTGCTTGTTGTAGCTCGTTTGTGTAGGAGTGTTTTGTACTAGTATGTACATACTCGTATTGCTTGCATTGGACTGTAAGGATGGGGTGTGCTGTACGAGGTAGGTAACCGCTAAGTCGGGTGACCGGTGGATTTGGGAAGAGGGGGGGGGGGGGGGGGGGGGGTAGGCAAGGCACCGTTGTGTAGAATTGACACCTACCATTGAGGAACGTCAACTTGTCTGTTAGTAGTCCCATGCTTTGACTGTTCCAAGTTCTGCATCATAAGGGAGGGCAAGCAGTCGATTCAGGGCGCTTCATGGACTTATACTGGTCTGGTTGTCAAGGCCATCTGAGTTGTACCCCCGAAGGTTCTTTTTGGAGGTTTTGGTTGCGCTCGTTCTACGTAGCATACTTATGTATTCTATATTCGCTGGTGCCCCATGTAGCCCAAACCGTTCCCGACCCCACACAGATACCAACCCCTTCGTGTCCAGATTCTCAAATGTGCTACTCCGCGCAGTCCAATACCCTTCACAGCGCCATCAAGGCCGTCTGCTATGGGAAGGAGTTGGCCCGGGCGACGATTCTTCGTATTGGCTGCTGGACGTCTTGCGCCTGAGATCTTTGTTTCGGACGAGCCAGCGGTTCCTCCTCTGGGGTGTCCTCCTCGCTCCGTTCGTCGTCGGCGTTCTCGGAGGAGGCTGATTGCACGACAGGCTGCGGATGAGGCCCTGGGGACCGGGGGCTGTCCAGAGACTTGGATAGCCGAGGGGTTGGTGCCCGGGATTTTAAACACAAAGCCTTGAACTGTTCGCTTGCATGTTAGAGTCACCTCCTTCCTGACGCTTGCTCAAGCGCCGCACCTTGCCCAAGAACCGCTTCATCTTCGACTTGCGCGGCGCCAAGAACTTCCGCTAGATGTCGCTGCGTTGCGGGGTCTCGAAGTCGTCGAAAAAGGCGCGAAGACGCAGCTCCGTTGGCCCCGGGAGCTGGGCGAGCGCGTGGTGCCACGAGTCCGGGAGCTCGCCGTCGGTCCAGGCCATGACGGCGATGGTTGGTCTGACGAGGTGCTCGAGGTCGCTGCCGCCGGCGAGAATGTCGGCCTTGACGTAGGCGACCAGGTCGTTGTCGTCGATGTGCTGCGCGTCCCACGACGCCTGGAGAACGAACGTCCTCACATCGTCGATGAGGTCGTCCGTCCAGTGGCTGGCGATGCGCCGGCAGGCTCCTTCTCGGTCGTGGCGGTTGGGGAAGCGCCGCTGTTTCGGGAGGGTGTGGCGTCGCTTTTGTTTTCGGGGCATGATGAGAGTCGCTGAAAAAGGTATGTAGAGAGGCTGGTAGGTTTGAAGAGAGCCAGGGTGGAATAAGCATAATTCAGTGGGTGTTTTCTGGTTGAACTCTCGCGAGAGCTGACCTTGCGATGGAGTCTGTCTTAGGTGCCTCATGCCATGTCCGGATCCCGGTCCTGCCTTCTCTGTGTCGCTGTGGTGAGAGCCAACCGTGACCCAGCTCCTTCTTTCCGAGTATAAAGAAGCAAGGGAACATGCGTCAGACATGGGCACATTGTGCCTCTGCGGAACCTTCCTCTACACAGGGCATGCGGGCCTGCAAGTGTAACCTTGAGCCGCCATGTGGTCGGGTGCCGTACCCGGCCCTGCGAGCGGACCAGACCGAAGCACTTCCAGATCAGGGAGTTTCCATGTATATACCAGATGAGACCAGTTAGGCTCCAATCTCATCGCACGAGCAGCCAACGCCAACAAAATAACAGTAATACAATTGACTTGCTCCCGGGGCCATCGGTGTTGTCCGAGGCTTAAAGTCAAGAGGACATTACTCGTAAGGTGCATATGGCATATGCAGTGTGGTGCTGCCAGCCTTCCATGCTGGCTCCTGCTTCGCACGCAGGCTTGAGGCTTGATGTCCAACAAGACAAGACGAACCTGCATGATTGAAGCCGAAATCTTGCATGCGGATGTTTACCTCCAGACGATATGCAGGGGCAGCATCGATCGGAGCGGGCCGCTGCATGCACTGTGCAGGGAGGGGCTAGGGCCATGCTTGTAGCGGAAAGCCAGCCCCGGTAATTGCTTCGCCGCCAACATCAGAAATTGTCCGATCCGCGAAACTCACAACTCACATCGAGAGAGACTGCATTGCGAAACCCACAACAAGCGCCCATTTAATCCGATCTCGAGGGCTGATAGAGTAGGGGAGGGTACGGGGAGACTTACTTCAACATAAGAAGAAATGTGAAGGAACCCATCGACACTACGCTGAGCCCTCTTCACCCTCATCTTCATCACCCACTCTCACTTACACGACAATGGCACCACCAATATCCACCATCACCGCCAAGGCGGCCGCAAAGAAGGCCGCCGTCTTCACAGCAGGCCGCGCCGCCTTCCAGCCGCGCCAGACCTACGAGGTGTCGTCCGACATCCCGCGCTCCTTCTACCTCGGCCACCACCGCGCCGGCCTCGAGCGCATGCGCCAGACCCTCGCCACCATCGGCCTCATCATCGAGTGCCGCGACTTCCGCGTGCCCATCACCTGCTGGAACCAACACCTCGAGCAGTCCCTCGCCGCCACCGCCCCCTCAGAGCGCGCCCGCATCATCGTCTACACCCACCGCGACCTCGGCCCAGACATCACCCCCTCCCCGACCATCCCCTCCCTCTCGGAAACCGCCGCCCGCCACCTCCGCGATTTCCACCTCCAAAACAAACACGCCAACGAAGTCCTCTTCACCGGCACCTCCTCGGGCAACTCCACCTCCTACAAACCCCCCATCAAAGCCCTCCTCACCGCCATCAAATCCGTCGCCCGCCAGCGCGACAGCCTGACGGGGCTGCGCGCCCTCGTCGTGGGCATGCCCAACGCGGGCAAATCCACGCTGCTCAACAACCTCCGCCGCGTCTTCGCACACAAGCGCGGGGGCGGGGCGGTGCCCAAGGTCGCGCGCACGGGCGCCGAGCCGGGCGTGACGCGCAAGCTGTCCAACCCCATCCGCGTCGTGGGCGCAGAGGGCAAGAGCCGCGCCTCGGACGCCTCCCTCGAGGGGGTCGGCGAGGGCGTGTTCGTCGTCGACACGCCGGGCGTCTTCGTCCCCTACATAGGGGACCCCGAGAAGATGGTCAAGCTCGCGCTGGTGGGGTGCGTGCGCGACGGGATCATCCCCAGAGAAACGCTCGCCGATTATTTGTTGTATCGGCTGAACCTGGCGGGAGTGTACGAGCAGCGGGCGTACATGGCGCGGCTGCGCATGGACGCGCCGACCAACGACGTGACCGAGTTTTTGACGGCGGTGGCCATGCGCGTGGGCAAGCTGGGGCAGGGCGGCCGGCCGAACCTGCTCGCGGCGGCGGAGTGGGTGGTGCAGGAGTGGCGGAGCGGCGGGATCGGCAAGGCGATTCTGGATGATGTGACGCCCGAGACGTTGGCCAAGGCCATGGAGGAGGCCAAGGAGACGGAGCTGAGCATGAACCAGGCCAAGAAGAGGGAGAAGGAGGCGAGGAAGGCGAGGAACGAGGCGAAGCGGTCAGGGGTTGCGGGCGGCGGGGACGGGGACTGAGATGTGTAAGGGTAAGGGAGACTATTGTGTAATATAGAAAGAGTCGCCTTCTACAGTTCAGGGAGAGAACCCGATCTAAGTTTATACTTTTAGGTCGGAGCCATCAGTGGTACACCAAGTCATCTCACGATACCCAGTATCATTGGCACACACCAAGCAGCTACAAATACACTCCCAAACAAAAAGTTGAACAGAGAGCCTCTGGTCCCTATATCCCGACCCAAGCGCCTCCCACAAAGGGGTATTAGCCGACCACCAAGTCCGTGAGAACCTCCCCCCATATACCTTATTAGCCCCACCCATTCCTGCCCCCTAAAAGCCGTAGCTGAGCTGAATCGAGATGCTGCTCGCTCCTCGAACAAGCACGAAAGAAAGCCGTATGCGAGCGGGCCCGACTCATGCGTGTTGGCGCCCTTCCCAACCTTGACGCCTGTCCCCATGCCAAACAAAAACCCATCAACGCCATAAATGCAAAGAAAATGGATGCCGATATCCGTATTCCTTCCTATACACCACCCACAATACAAGCCGCCGCTCTGAAGCCGCATCAGAGGGCGTACTGTTGTTGCCACTTGACCAGCCGCCGAGTCAAGCTGTCCATCATCTCCACGCAGCCAAGCTCCTTGAACTCCTTGCCCAGGGCAGCATTCCCGGGTTCCCCGAGCACCAGCACCGGGGCGTTGTTGGCTCCGTTCTCCGCCTTGTCCGGACCCGCGGCCGAGCTGCCGTTAGTGCCGTTTTCAGACCCAGACGCTGTTCCTGTGGGCGACTCGCCCGCCAGCTCCACCTGCGTCCGTGAGATGAAGTCCAGCAGCGCTGTTGCTCTTCTCTTCATGTCGTTCATGGTGATTTTGCTGTTCATCCCACCTCTCGACTTGGCGTTTGCCTTGGTGCCGCTCTCTCCGCCCGCCTTCCCCGTATTCGGCGGCCCGTGATCGTCCTTTTGGATGTCGCGTGACTGTGACCGTGCGGGCGACTCGTCATCGTGGGCATCGCGGTCGCGCGTATACTGATTGCGGCCCTTTTTCTTGTGTGACCGCTTCTTATCGGCCTTGGTCTGGACGTTGATTGTGGGTGGAGTATCCGGTGCCGCGTTCGAAGCAGGCGGTGGTTCTGCTACCGCTGGTGGTCGGACGACTTCAGGGGCTGCGGGGACGACTGCATTCGAGGGCCCCGATGCCTGTGCCGCCTTGTGTGCCGCCGCTCGAGTTGCCAGAGGTATTTCTTCAGAAGGATCCGAGTCTGCATCCGCGTGAGCGCCGGGTACCTTTACGTGCGCCGGGGGGCCCATACCATCGGCTCGCCGACGGTCGACTCTAGTTTTCCGCTTATTCGCAGTTTCGGCCCGCTGCCGCTCTTTCTCCTCCTTCTCCGACACCTTCTCAACTCGCAAATTCCGCGCAGCCGCTGCACTCCGCGATTTCGATTTCGGTGCTCCGTTCCGGCCACTGGCTCCGGCCTCGTCCGAGTCTTCAGCGTTGTCTGATAGCGGTGACGCTGATCGAGAGCTCGTCTTCTGCCGCTTCGTGGTCTCCGGCTTCCTGCGAACATGTTAGCGGTAGCCCGTGGCCTGAAGGAGGTGCCCAACATACTCTTGACTATCGCTTCTTCCTCGTTTCGGCCGTCTACTCCCAGTCTCGCCCGGCTCGTGATGCGCCTCCTCTTTGCTGGCCTCAATCGCCCTCCTCAGGGCCTCGGCTTCGTCGTACCCGGCTTCTCTGCTGTTCAACGTGGACCGTCTCTTGGAGGCCTGGCTTGCCGACGACCCTCGCCCGCTCCGGGTCTCTTTTTCTTTGGTAGGCGAGCGAACTGTTTCCTTGTTCAGAGATGCCGAGCGCGACGTGGCTCGGCCGTGTCGCTTGAGGGGCAGGTAGTGGGAATACACGCTTCTGCGAGCCATACCGTTAGCTTGTTGAATCGGTCGGGATATTTTTTGGAGGCTCAACAGTCAGGGGAGCCGCATGAGACGTGATCGCCAGTGCACCGCCCGCGCAGCCCATGCGGCCCATGCAGCTGAGCGCGAACCCCCAGCCAATGAGAAAAGGGAACTTACCCATTGCTTGCCGTCCAAAGTTTATGCAAGTCCTGGCGGCACTGCTCGCAGAAATATTCGTCGGGGCTCGATTCTTCAGTCATGATCCCGACACAGCCGCCGTGTTGCCAGACCTTGCAGATGTCGCACTGCACAAACAACCCAGCGGTATCGTCGGTGACGTCGGCAGAGAAGAACGGATCCTGGCCGAAGGCGTGCTTGAAGCCGTGTTTGGAGTCCTCGTCAAAGGGCGGAGGGCCTTGGTATTCCTCGTTGCCGCAAACGCAGCGCACGGCCTCGTCCTCTTCCTGGATATCGCCGTCGCCGTTCGCCATGTCGACTGCCTCGGCTTTGCTTCCCGCTTTTTCTCTCTCCTCGATTTGTCCGCGAGTGCGACGGCGGGTCCCGAATGGGTCCTCGGCCGTGATTGTGTCTTCTGGCGGCTCCGAGGACAGCGATCCTGTCGAGGTGGACTTTTGTGGCGAGCCGCCCTTGGTGAAAAACCTGGAGCTGCGCTCAGGGCGCTCAAGACGCTCAGGACGCTCAAGGCGCCCCGAGATGCTCGAAGCTGTGGAAGAGATTTGCGACTGCGATTGAGTTGTTCGCGCCCTTGAAGACCGCCTCGGGTCCGTTGCTGCCATTGTTTGCAGCGGGCGCCACAGTGACAATGGAAGGAGTTGACTCGGTAGAACGGGACGCGATCCCAAAGCGCGGCGGATTTGCGCGTCCGGCCAGTGTTCCGACCGCACGACAGCGGGCGATCGGGATGAGGCTAATGAAGCGTATGTGACAGGCTAAGCTTTTGACGTCCAAAACCCCGAATTCGTATTGAAATGTCGTCTGACGTTGTAGCGGTTGTCGGGGCTTGGAGTCCTGCGTCTCGGAGAGCACAGGCGCCGGATCCGAAGGGCAGTTGGGCGGGGTGGCGCGCGAGGGAGTAGTCTCGCACCAATGGGCCGACAATGTCTTGTCCCGATGTAGGTATTCGGTAAAAGCGGGTGTCTCGACGATCGAAGTCGCGCGCCTGGCGGAGTCAGGTAGAGGAGGGACGAGGCAAGCTGGGTCGGAGAGGTGGCGGCGGCATGGGTCGACTCGACGTGGCAGCGAAGGCCAATGAAGCGGTATAGTGCTAGAGTGTTGCTCTAGAGTCAATCGCAGTAGAAGGTAGGGGGTGGTCGAGGATAGACACCGGCGACGGGAGGAAACGGGTTGCGACTCGGCAATAAGGACGAGGTTCGAGCGAGGCAGGAGGGCGTCGAGGAGGACGTCCGGATGAGCGCCGCCGCGGCGTCAAAGTTTGGATGCTTGGATGAAGTCCACAGCGTATCTTGGCAAAAATAAACTCGTGTTCATGACTAGGACAGCTGCAGAAACCAATATTCGTCCGAATGACGGGCAGACTCGAAGGGGGTGGTAGGATGTGGTGGAGGAGGGAGCGGACCGGAACAGAAGAGGGCGACGAGCGGCATGCGCCTTGGATCCAGCACCCACCCATCACAGCTGCAATTTTTGGAGCCGGCTCTGGGCAGTGGGAGCGGCCGTGCGGGGAGCTCATTCCCACTCTCGCAAGGGGTGTCCGGAAGAACTTCGGACCAAGAGCCCGGGCCGCCGCTGAACGAGGGGGTTAACGTTAATTCTTACTTGCTATGTACCTAACTCGGGGTTTTGGTGACCTTCCATACTGCCAAAGCCGACGCCCAGCACTCGACTTGCCCGAGTTCATCGCAGAACGCCCGCTCGGCTTTCGAGTCTGCTTGCATGGAATTTTGAGCCAGAGTTGTGCGAGACTCGATTCCGAACAAAAAGGTGGGTGCATCTCGGCCGACCCAGAGTCCCAGGCTCGGTCCGGGCCCCAGATCCCAGGGTGCGGAGGCCCAGCTGGCCGTTCCAGGTTTCGGCCACCTCACCGCACCGGCGGGCCGGGAGCGTGGTTTTCGAGATCGAGTGATCTCGCATTTGGCCTGTCACGCTGCTGGAGGCCGATTGCTTTGATATTCTCATATTAAAACCGAAGACTAACCTCGTTCTGGGAAGGAAAAGTGCCAGGGATTGATTCCAGGCTTCGACCCGGGCTCCCCCTCCTCGAGCCGGTCCAGTGCCGTTTTGCAGCGACATCGAGCATTTTGGCGGAAGGTTGCACGTTTGCACCCGGCCCGGTGCAGTTGCAAGTCGTCAATCCGCCTGCGTACTATGAGGGCCCGTCTCGATGAGTATGTCAACTTGCCCGCACCTTCCCTTCTGCCCATTCACCCGCCAAACCCTCTTTCCTGTACACTTGAACGCAGTGTGCCTGCCCCATTACTCCCACAACACAAAGCGCATCTGCCCATTGCCCATTCGCAGCAATGGCAGAAGAGCCCTGCTCCCTCGGCAGGACCCTCCTGTCAAACGCCGGGCGGGATATACCTACCCGGTTCGCTGCGGGCAGTTCTCTGGCGATGCTCACCTTCTCGCTCGCTTTGGCTTCTGCCATTCTGGGGGCCACTTGGAAGCTAACCCGTCGTCACTCAGCACCCCAAATAGGACACAATCAGGCTCTCAAGATGGCCACCGAACCGGTGTCGTCGCTCTTCCCCAACCGACCCATACGGCCCTTGCCGAAGCGGCGGCTTAGAGAGCGCCTCTCCCCCGAAGCGGCCGACTCGATCCAGTACCCTCCCCTCCCGCAGAGCTCGACATCCTTGTTTTCGTACCCGTACCCGCTGCCAGAAGAGCACCCCGAATCTGGCTCGGCACCTCCCCGCGAGGTGGGGTCTCGCCACGAGCAACGCAAGCCGCAAAGCAACGGGGTGGGGAACGAACATAAAGCGGACGATGGTGCGGCCAGACAGGGCGTAGCGGGTCGGGCAGCGTTGCAACACGCCAGCCTCGCCACGCGCCCGAAGCCAGACCACGGACGATATGCAGATTCGCTTCCTCTCCCCTCGGCGGCATCCTCGACTGACGGATACGATCCCTTCGAGAACACTAACAACAAGAAGAGGAAGATCCCGACTGCCGGGGATTCTGCGCCGAGCGGAGTCCACGCCATGAACGATTCCGCCGCTGGACCAGGCTCACTTGCAGCCGGCGCCCAGTTCGCAGAGGGCCAGGGCGAGGCGTCGACTCCAACATCCACGCCTTACTATGGCTCCGGAAGCTTCGCGTCAAATGTCCAGAACGTTCCCGGGCCTGGCCGAGGAAGATATGGTCGGCCGAGGAGCGGTAAAGCCCCGGTGCGACCCCTCTACGACTCAACTAATAGCTGGGCCGGGAGGAGCACCAAACCGCGCGCAGGTCAGTGGATGGGTGGAGGCAGTTTGTGGGATCAAGTCCCAGCATGAAGTTATGTGGCTGACAATTTCGAAAGGCGAGAGCACCGGCATCATCTCGAATGCCATTGCCAATGCGGAAAAGCTCCCGCCGCACCATGGCCAGGAGAATATCAGCCTCCTGCACCAGCCCCCGTCCACTAAGCGCAGCCCGGCGTCAACCCAGTTCACATTCACGTGTGACTCTCAGGTCCCTGGGTCCCTGGCTTGGCCTGGTGCCGATCGTAGGATGGCCATGCCACAACACCAGGCGGGTGCGGTTAGCCAAGGCAAAGAGAATTGGCCTCCTGCTTCTCGACCGACGCAGGCTGGGCATCCTGCCCCGGCGTTGCCGCAGACTGCGGACACAGCTGCCAAAGAGGCTCAGTCAAGAGGCGGGGTCGGCGGGCAAAACCAACACGCAGCGCCGCCTCCTCAGAAAGCTTCTCGTCGGAGCGCTACGAAGGAGTACCTTGCTGCGGCCAAGGCGCGCCGCCGGGAAACACAGCTCTACAACAAGCGCCACCCGCCGAAGCCCGAAGACATGTGGGTCTGCCACTTCTGCGAATACGAGTGGATCTTTGGACACCCCCCCGAGGCTTTGGTCCGGGCGTACGAGATCAAGGAGCGGAAACAGCGCCAGTTGGAAGAACAGCGGAGAGCTCAATGGGAGAGGATGAAGAAGGGAAAGCACAAGGGGAGGAAGAACAGCAAGCTTCCTGCTAAGAACAGCAACGCTGCCCAAGACGCACATCACCATGCGGACGACCGTGGAGTTGCAGGCGATCATTATGACCACGCGGGTCAAGAGGAGGAGTACTACGACGACGAGTATTACGACGACGAGGAGTACGACGCCGAAGAGGTGGCCATTGAGCCTGGCCCAGAGAGTCTCGGACGGCACGGCGATGTTCGAGTCCAGTTTGGCGACAGCTCTGCGGTCCACGATGGTGGTGGGACCTAGTCTGAGCCCGCTACCCTGGTGCCTGTTTTGGCTCTCGGACATTCCCTGCATCCCCAAACCTTTACGAATATGAGAATCACCACCGTATATCGGTTGCCACATGTTAGGTCGGTGAGCAGGGAGCAGGGTCAGGAAGGGGGGGTGTAACGGAAGCAGCCTCTGGCTCATGTCTCGATAAACTTTGGGGAAACATTGTCGGCTGGATACCGCGCAGAGGAGGCCTGGGAGCTTGGGTTGGGTCTCCCATTGAGCTCCTCCTTTGGGAAGTTCATCAAGCTCGGAAGCACAACCCCCCGACAACAGGAGTTATCCCGGCCTCAACCCGTCAATACACCCTAACGCTGGCTCACCCCACCCTACCTTACATAATTCCCCTCATGAAAAGCGAAAACGTGTCGCGGGGTAGCTGAGGTTGTGGAAGTCATGGAGCTTCTGTAGGCCATCCTGCTGGCCCGGCCGATTTGCGGCTCTGGCTAGCGCTGTGTTGTGTCTAGCGAATGTCAAATTATTAGAGCGCCTTATGCCCAACTAACCTTGCTGACAATTGCGTGTAACATTGGTGTGGATTGTCATGGACCCAGGCCGACGGAGAGACCCGAGAGTGTGAGCCCGTTGCGACATATTCAGCTGCTGCGAGTTGTGTCTCGTGATGATATGTACAAGGCCTTGATGGGCTACACGGGACAACAACTGTCTCGAGCCTTGCTCCTCTTTCCACGATGTGCAGCAGGCAATTTCGTTCTTAGTCGTAGTGATACAAACTTTTTAACAAGTGGATGCTTTCTGATAGTTGTTGCCCACTAGGAAACGAGACACGCGATTGGACGAGGATGTTGCGGACACTTCAGATGAACACGCGGCGAGCAGGAGAAAAGCCAAGGACCAACGAATTCCTGGACTGCATGAAGGAGCATGGACAACTGGAGCCCCATCTCGTGGTAAGGTATTTGAGGTGAATGCTTGGCGCTGCACTCCACTGAGTGAGCTAAAGCCGGCAGGGGGCTTGCGCTGTGCCGTGTCAACTGAACATCCCAATCCTCCGCCCAACACCATCCCCAAGAATTTCCCATCTCGCAAAGACGTCTCGTGTCGCGCCGATTGCTCTCCCTTCCAGAATGAACCCCCTATTCTAATTTCATCCCCATGACCGTCGCAACGAGGTAGCCTCTGCAACGCCCGGGCCGGCCGAATTATCTGCAAGGATGTTTGGCTCCCGCAGACACCGCCGGCCGAATCCGGTATGTCGTCATTGCATCTGGCGCGTTTCTTTGAAGCTCAGGTTCCGTCCGAGAGAGGACTGGCCCCGTCGGTTTTGGTCTTGTCCGGCGTTGTTTCTTGTTGAACTGCTGTTTCTCATTGCTTGGGCATTTCTTGCCCACCACCATACTGTCTGTCGCGACAGAGTGCTAATGTACTATGCCGCGCTCTCTACAGCCACTCACCGCGGCCACCGCGAACCCCAATGCTGCGACCGCAGCAGCAGCAGTCTTCAAACGCCATGAGTCGAATCCCTCCTTGTCGGCCGCCGCCGCCGCCGCCGCCCTTCGCGCGCGTCCAACGACACCAACCCGCGTGGCCGACGTGCAGACAAGACGGACGGTGCGCCGGAGCGCATCCGTCGCCTCGACCGGCAGCGCATCGGAGCAGACCCGGGACCAGTCAGGCTTGCGCAGGCGCGGCAGTAGCGGGTCGATGACCGAGCGAACGTTTCGAACCCCCAGCCCGAACCGCCCTGGGAGCAGCGCCTCGGGCCAACAGCGAGCCCAGTCTTTCAGCGACGATATGCCGCCCGTCCCGGCGTTGCCCCGAGATATGGATGCGACATCGAGACATGCCGGCCAGGGCGCCCAGCGAGAGATGCGGCATCAAAAGGCCAACAGCTTAGGGACGGGCGGGACCCCCGTCCGCCTCGCATCCCAGAAACTTGCTTCCGGGGAGGCACCTTCTTGGTTTGGCGCCGCGAAATTGGGAGACCTTGGAAACGTCCGTAGAACAGACCCGGCCATGGCTAGCCCCCCTTCGAGTCCGCTGCCGGTGCTGGCACAAGAAGAGGACCCGTCCGAGGGAGCAAGGCCAGGCAGTCAGGCCTCGTCCATCAACTTCTCCTACCCGACGCGGGCGAGGCGCGGCTCTGCGAACGTTCTCCCAGGCGTTGATTCTTACTCAGCGAGCCCGGCGCAACCACCAGCTGCAGACCATCAGCCAACAGCGCGGGTCAAGCACCAACCTAGAGGGCAAGCGGCGGCGCCGCCCGCGACAAGACCCTCCAGCTCCTCGAGCCAAGCGTTGGTTTATGATCCGAACTCGCGAAGGATGGTACGACAAGCAGACTTGCTGGCGATTCAGCACGTTCAACAAGCCGTCCTCCACGCCTCGCAACAACCAACAGGCCCCAAGAAGAAGAAAAGAACTCCGCAGAGGGCTGGATCGCATCTGGCTGCGGGTACAATGGGTCGCGCACAGAGCCAAGTTTCAAATACTCCTCCGTCAACAAAGGCTCAACCCTCGAGTCCAGATGTACAGGACCAGCCACAGCAACTCGTGCAGCCAGCACACCCAATAGAACCAGCTCCGACCCGGGAGACCCGAGCAGATGTCGACGAAGAACCTGTGGTCAAGGCGATTATAAGTTCGCCAAGAATAGAAGCAAAGAAACTCGAGGAGCAGCGCGCTCAAAAGCCCGTCGAGTTGCCCCGGACCAGCGCCCCGGCAGTCCCCACGTCAGCCCCGGCCGCATCAGACGAAACGCAGTTTGTAGTGAGAAGACAACCATCCGTGATTCGGGAAGGGCCAGAACCGGAAGATGCTCAGGACGAAAAGAAGACCCAGACGGTCATCTCGGATGCCCTGGACGCGGTGCCCGCGCGACGGACGATGCAGGCTGGGTTAAGCGTTGACACTCGCCAACCTGCAACGCCGCCGCAGAACATCACCCTGCCGTTAAACCCTTCTTCGGGGAACTCTGCAACGGCACGAGTCGAGCAGAAACCCAAGCTTGGCCCGGTCGATGTCTCGGAGGACCGGAAACCGAAGCCCGGCGCCACAGAGCACGGGAGAGCCGTGCGGGTCTTGCGCGAGCGGACGCATTCGAGTAGCCCTGCTCGACAGGCGCATTTCGGCCCCGTTCAGGACAGTCTGATGGTTAAACACTCGCCACCGCCCCGATCCATCTCCCCGCGGAAGTCGGCTATGAAGCATACCAGCCCGCCCCGCGGCGCATCGCCCTCTGGCGACACCTCTGAAGCTTCCGGGAGCGTCAACCAGGAGCCCGCTGTGGCGCGCAAGAAGTCCGTACGCGTCAGTTTCGATGACGGCGGCGACGGAGTGGTGGCCGAATCAGCCTCTGTTAACCGAAATGCCTCGCCTTTGGCCGTCAGCCCACTCTACTCGAACCGTCACAGCTGGCTCAACAACCTTGGCCGCGGTCAAGATCTGCCGTCGTTTGACGATGATGCCGTGATGAAGCCGCGGCCAGCTCTGCCCAGTTTCGGCAGCGTGAGGGATAGGAAGCCTCGGGACGCAAGTCCGGCCCAGTTTGAGCGGCCCCTTGTTCGACCCAAAGGCGAGACGAGGTACACTTCGCCGTCGCCGTTACTGCCCAGCCCTCCGTTGGGCTCAAGCACCGACCATGCCCTCGGTGCGATTCTGTCGAACGAAAATGGAAGAGTGGAGGAAGGGACTGGCCATTTGGGAGACACTTTGAGACATACGGAGCCGTTGCCGCCGGTTGTGACTAGTGTGGAAGGCAACGGCTACTTGAGTGACGGTTCCGACACCAGCTCTATGCTCAGTTCCGAGTATGAGCCGCCGCGAGCATCCTCACCGAGAGCAGGTATGGAACCGCGCCCAGAGCCGCCCGCGGGAGCGCAAATCGTGCCGCACAACCCGCCCGTCAATGGCTCGGCGGCAGGCCCGCGTAGCGGCGTTGTCCTTGCTCAGGTCGCCATGGAGCAGGACACGCCGGCGGAGCCGCAGATCCCCGCGATATCCGTTTCACAACCGACGCCCCTCGGCACGGAGATCAAGGCGCGCGGGCAGTACTTCATGGATGTCCCTGGCGGGTTTCCGGACGATGAGTCGGATCAGTCTACAAGGTCGGCCGTCGAGAGGTCCTCCCAGGCCACGGCGGTCGCTGAACCGACCGAGGTCACTCCGCAAGGTAACCTGCCCGAGCACCCGGCCGTCGAGACCATCCAGCCCATCGCCGCAGAAAGCTCGAGCGATTCGGATGGCGATATCTACAGCGATGCCTACGAGGACCTGTCGGAGATGGAAGGCGACGAGATGGAGGGCGATGGTTTTCAGTCACTCGACGCTGTCGTAGAAAGCCCGTTGCAGCAAAGCCCTCGCCCGGCTGTCCAACCTGAACAAGCTTCCAGAGAAGCTCCGAGCCCGGCAGCTCCTGAACAACCTTCCATAGAGCCTCCAAGCCCGACAGCCCCGCAAGAAACTCCTAAACTTCAAACAGAAATCTCCTCGGCGACAACCGCCGTTGACACACCGCCTGCGGACGCCCTTCAGGACGACTGGGAGAAGGCAAAGGCCTATTGGAGAAGCCTCACGGCGGAGAAGCGAGCGCAGCTCGAGAAGGAGGCAAAGGAAGAGGCCGGCACCGAGGGAGACAAGGATGAGGCACAGCCTGAGGCGAAACCCAAGAAGAAAAAGACGGTCGAGCGGAGGAATTCCGAACGAAAAGCGTTGGCCGCGCAGCAAACGATGACACAACAGGCACAGGAGAGAGCAGCGCACCCGGACCGCAGCTACATGATCAAGCCCGGGGAGCAATGGACCGGAGAGGATGAACTGGCAATTCCGCAGATGCGAATGACTATGCGCAACGAACCGCAGCAAGCTCCGGTCGCCCCTATCGCGGGCTCTCGATTGCGGAAATCAATGCGGGCGAACGGGTCAGGCCCGAGCAGCCAGGAGCCCCGAACGGCGGAGACCCGACCAACATCCAGGCGGTCCGAGCCATCCCCGGTGGTCGTTACGCCCACGAACATCGGGCATCGCAGGTCGGCAACACAAGCGGAGAATATCCCACCTCCCGTGATGAGACGCGGTTCTACCGGCAGCGAGAGCAGCTTCAAGCGGTCCCGGTCTGCCAAAGGCCAAGGCTTCGGGTTCCGTCACTCCATGAGGCCAACGTCTCCCCCATCGGCCCAAGCCGAGAACCATGCCTCGAAGAGGTTCTCGCTGAGGACGCTTTCTCCGGCCGGCTCGGTCTCGCCCACGGGCACCCAGATGCGCACAACACTGCGCGACTCATCGGCCGGAAAAAAGACCTCAAACGGGATCCGCATGCCGAGCTTCAGTCTCTCGTACGGCGGGGGAAAGAAGAGCGGCTCAAAGGCGTCAGGTAACAAAAAAACTGGGTCTCGCTTCTCCAGCCGGCTCGCCGACTCGAGCAATGAGGACGGAGGCAAGGGCGTCGAGTCAGGCTTCCGCAGCCGCTTCGAAGACTCGAGCGACGACGAGCCTGTCATGCCGATCCCCGCCCTGCTTCCCAAATCCGCGTCTGCCCCGTACGCCGCAGTATCCGGCGGCCACCTGAGAAAGGAGAGCTCCATCGCGAGCACCGCCCTCCCAGAGGAACTCGAAGAGAGCGAAGCCTCCCACGACCTCGACGACACAAAACCGCCACCACCGCCCACGATGCCTCTAATAAACACGACGACGACCACCACCACCTCCCTCCGCCGCACCCGCTCCGGAAAGGGGCAACTCACCGGCTCGCAGACCGCGCCCTCTCTCTCCCACGCCCCCGACGGCAGCACCACCGCCAGAGACGCGGGGCGTGGCGGCGCCTCGCGACGGAATAGCATCCTCATGTCTGTTCTGCGCCCCCACCGCAGGAAGGACGGCAGCGGCAGCGGCGGCAAGGTCGGCCGCGCCGAGGTCAGTGAGAGCGCCGCGCGTCGCGATACCAGGCTGGAGCGCAGCGTGGGGCAGCTCGAGCGGATTCGGAGTCGCGGTGAGGGGGACAGAGATGACGGCGAGGGAGAGGAGGAGGCGGTGCCTTCGCCGTCGTCGCCGTCACCCAAGAGTCCGCGGTTGCGGAAACGGGGTAGCCAGAGTCAGAGGGGGGCTTCTTTTTCTGCTGCGGGTGTTGTGGCGCCGGCGGCTTCTCCTCCTCCTGCCGCTGGTGGCGGTGGTGGTGGTGCTGCTGCCAGGGCTGACATTGACGAGATGATGATAAAAGTCGGACGGGACGGAGAAAGCGAGCTGTTGTTCAACCCGGCGGGGCAGATCCGGCGCAGCTCGACAGCGACGATGACGACGTCTGGGAACCTGGGCACTAGGACGCTCAGCGGTGGTGGCGGCGGCGGGTTCCTGCACCTGCACCACCACCATCTCCCGCAGCGGAGGGTGTCGTCGATGGGGATGATGGATGGCGGCGGCGCCAGTGTGGATGGGGGGTCTGTGGCGGGGGCGTCGTCGACGGCGACGGCGAGGAAGAAGAGGTTTGGCGCGCTGAGGAGGATGTTTGGGATTGATGATTGATTTGATACTGGTTGGCTGGCTGGTAATGGATGGATGGCGATGGCGTTGCTGCTGTCGTTCGTTGGGAGAGGGAGGGAGAGGGGTAATACCAGGCGGCAAGACGGGAGTTTTGAAACAAGAAAGCAAGGGGGAATCACAAAGAGGGAAGGAAAGGAAGGGTTGCTCACTCACTCTGAAAACACATGTGATTTCGGGGCAACGAAATGGAGGGATCAAGCAAGCAGGCAAGCAATCGTTTCCCTTTTCATTTATTAGCGGCGCGTATATACCCAATGTTAGACTGCTAGGGACAAGTTTGGATCTTCTCTTTTGTTCTCTGAGAGGAGAGGAGAGCCATTCGTCGGCGTGTATGTTAGGCTGGTAGTGGAGATGATAGATAGGTAGAATAGATTGTATTCCAGCTCGGTGAACGGCTCGAGGCTGTCGAGTTTGGAAGGGGGGGTCTCCAAGAGCTGGGACACGGCCAAAAGAATACTGTGTAGGGTATAACTGTGTACAATTGATTCCAAAGGGCCAGAGATTCAGGCAATGTGACGCTTCCCTACCCCTCCGGTCCGTCTCCCCCTTTTTACGTGGTTTGGTATTTTTCTTTTCCGGGATTTTAATTGTTGGCTGGCGGCCGGTGGTTACAAAAACTATCCATTCGTACGTACTTGGGTCGGCTTATTGCACAACCACGTAGAAGTCAACTGGACATGGGGTCGTGGGGGCTAATACTGTGGTACTTCTTTGTCTCTACCCTACACCCTAACAGAGAGACTTGGGAGGTACTGTATGATGTAAAGGGACGACGCACATGAAAGGCGATGAACAGTACGGCCCGCCCCATAGACACGATTTTTCTGGGGTGAAAACGTTCTACCGCGAGGACAACGGGGAAAGCATCCCCATTTCTACAAGCAGCAGTTTCAGAGAGAACACACGACGCGTTGAGTGAGAGAGAGTTGACAGGAGCAAGTTAACGGGTGATAGTGACAAGGTTGAGTCTTGTCATCCCTGGCGTTTGGCTAAGAATTGGAGATTCTCGCTGGCGTAGGGTTCACGACCATGAAATGCACAACACACAGTTTACCTAGGTACTTGCCGTGAGACATGCCTGCAGTATCTTCCAGCAAGAGAAACACAGCACGTATCTCCAAGAGGCTCCCATTAAATACTACGTATGCATGTAGCGGATAAGAAATGCCCTGAGACATTCGTATGCTCCCATGACGCCAAATGCTATGCAGGTGATGTGACTAGTAAAGTCTTCGCCAAGTGCCCACATGCTTCATGCTCCAAATGCAGCAAAGTGATCGTTCTCCCAAAGATGAGTTGGGTGTCCAAACACCGTTTCCCCTAAGCCATGTTGTAAAGGTTGAAATCACTTGAAAAAGTGAGATAGCCATCAAGGGTCCTCACCCTTCCGGGACTTCCCACCACGGGCCAAGAGCAAAGTAAGTTCACTTTTTGACCGCCCGAAGGGGATAGGGGGCGTGGGATTTGGAGTCGTTGGCTTGAGTTGTTGATCGAGAACCGAAGAGGACGGGTGCGACCCAAACCGTACCTGATCCGGGATGTCCCTCGCCTCGGGGACTACTGGGTCCGACGTCACTGTCTCCGAGTCGAACTGGCCCCGAGCTATGGTGGTGAACATAGCAACGCTGCTTGTGGCTTGCGAGGGGAGAAGTGCTACACCGGGTTCTCGGAGCCGTTGTGGGCCTTGTGTGTTGTTTGAATGTGAACGCACCATCGAGGGGGCTCCGTATCCGAATGTCTGGTCTGCTACGAACCCTGCAACCGGCGGGGGGGCCTGTGCCGCGACTTGCGAGGATGCCGGTGGCTCTTGGGCGTTTGCTTGTCGGCCTTCGGCGGTCTCATGGTATGCGACGCTATCTCTAACGTCCCAGGTCGATCTTCGTTGTGGGCTGGCTGGCCGCAGTTGCTGCTCTGCCACGGCTTCGTCGAGCTGGCCGCCGGCCTGAGCGGGAACACTCTGAGAAGCGGGTCGCTTGGCGGTTGCCGGCTTTGCTCGACGCTTCCCGGAAACCTTGGCACTCAGACCGGGATCGCTCGTTTGAGATGACGAGCCTTGCTCAAGTAGTTGTGCGGCGCTCGGGGTTGATCGCCTGGATCCGGCCCGTTTGGAGGCCGCAACGAACCCTGCCACGCGCTGGCCAGAATCAGATCCCGTCGAGGACGCTTGAGAGCTTGGTCTGCGAACCATGACTGGTTTCCTCCGTGATGCTGCAGTCGTGGCCACGACTTTTCTGCCGATGGTGGGCGCGCCCTTCTCCCCCGTGGCTGGTCTAACTGGTGGAGGTGGCGGCATTTCTGCCTCGGGCGCGGCCGATGGTTGGGCTTCAGTTGTTAACTCCGCTGCTGTTGGCTCGGGGAGCTTCGATGCAGGTGACGAGGATGCGGGAGGAGTGCCTTGTCTTTGCTTCACCGATAAGGGGAGTGGTGGAGGGGGCATTGCTGAGGCAGTGGCCGCCGCCGTGCTAGTCGATAGGGCCTCTCCATCCTGGATGGCTTCTTCGCCAGAGGCCGGTGGCGACGCAAATCGCGCAGTGGGCCGAGGGCCCGATGAAGAGGGCCCTCTCGACTTTTTCAAAATAGGATGCGGCGGTGGTGGCCTCGATGACGAAGGCGTCAGCCCCTTTTTGCCGATGGAGGGGGGAGATCCTTGTCCCGAGGTATCGTGTAGGGGTTGAGCCGGCTCATGACTTTGACCGGCGGCTCCATGCCGACCTGAACCAGGCGTCTGGCAGTCGAATCAGCATTTGCATGCCCTCCAACGCCCCAAAACAGCCTACCTTTGAGCGCTTGAACCGGTCGGCAGGCGAGGGTAGCGGCACAAACGTTGGGCCGGTGGAAAACTCCTCAAAGAGCCTGGCAAGGGCTGGGCCGCTGAGGTTCCGTAATCTGGCACTCCCCCATACGTGCCACCAGAAATTCTCGAGGCGGAATGCGCTGGGATCGAAAAGCCTTCGAAATGTGGTGGTATAAGCTGACAAGCCAGTTAGTTAGCCGAGCTGGTCAGTCAAGCCTCGGTGCAGCGAGCTGTTCCAAATACCGTTCCAGTACTGCTTGATCTTTTCGGGGGGGACCACGGGATAGCTTGCTACTTCAGCGTATATTTCCCGGGTGTTCTCGAAGAAACCCAGGGGCATTGCCGCGTCCATTGTCACGATGGTCAGCGCTGGGGTGACAGATGGCGACGGGCTGGCAAAGAGTCGGCACTTTGCGGATGCCGAGGGACCATGGCGTGTGAGGGCTAGCAAACAGTTCGGTCGGATTCGTTTCCAGACCCAGCGGCAATGCGGACACGAGACGAGTCCCGAGCCTGGTAGAAAACCTCAAGTTGGGCTTGGGAGGGCGAATGTAGATTGGTGTCGTACTGAGTCTCGGTGGTTGTTAGAGTCTTTTACCAAAACGCAGCACTGGCTTGGGATGCTCCACTAATGGAATGGGCGACGTTAGATTCTCTCAGTGTGTGAACTAGGGCATGGGGCCTTCAGCTCGACGGGAGGGGTGGGGTGAAGGGCGAGGGAGGCCTGGCAGACTGGACCACGTCACTGCGGTCGCCGTCTCGGTAAGGGGACCGGGACGTGGGTGGTGGACGGTTCGAGTGTCCTGGAGATCGAGGCTGCCCTTCTGGGGAAAGGTGCCGGCGCCCTGGAAAAAGGGCTAGGACAAGAAGGGTGCAAGCCCGTCAAGCGCCTCCCCGCCACGCCACTTGTTTCTTCTCCTTGTTGTGCCAGCGGCACACCGACTCTCATCATAGGGCATCCTCTGGGGTCGTGTGGCAGAGGTTGGGCAGAGGAAGGGAGGGCCCATAAGACACTTACACCCAGTTGTAAGAACCCGAGCCGTGCGGCTGGGACGAGTGGAGAAGCGTCTCTCACCGCCGCCTCTAACCCGAAGCTGTCGGCCCCAGATCCGACCCACGATCTCGGGTCCGGGATGACGAAAAGAAGGTCGGTGGCGGTCCACACCCGCAGAGTGAGTCGTCGGGCAGATTTGATCTTGGAGAGAGAAACCGGAGAGGGCCGGGACTAAGCCGAGGGCATGAGCGGTTCCCGGTTGTGTTGAGCGAAGCACAGCCAGAAAAAAGAAACACCACCCCCAAAACATGGACCGAGGGAGATTCAGCCCCGGGGGAAAAGAGCGGCAGGAGAAAAGAAAAGAAGGGCTGGCCGTGCAGTTTGGCCCGTCACTGGTTGCCTGGATGCCCGGGAAGGTGCGAGGAGGAGCCAGGGCAGGTTGATGAGGCCAGCGCAAATTATCAAAGCCGCGAGGCAACGTACCTTCCTGTTCCCTGCTGACCAGCGATGGCTCCCAGGAACAGGGGTTGCAATTAGCGTTGTTGAGACCCTTCACCCTTGGGGGGCCCTGGGCGGTGATTGTGGGGTGTCTCGGACGCCAAGCAGCTGTCACGCGGCGGTCCAGGCGATTGATAATGAGAAATTCCCATCACGACAATTGCATACTCCCGACGCTGGCCTGGCTGCGGGAAACACGCCCTCTCAGCCTTCCCATCGGTGGTTGCGCAATCGGGCAGGTGCTGTTGCCTTTCGAGTCTGTGTACCTACCTTACGAATAGGCCCACCCACGCGGACACGACGGACCAGGAAGGAACCACGCCTGCGCAGGCTGCGGTTTTGTGGGATTTGGAATGGGGAGGAGCGTGATCTCTCCTGCCTCCGTCCACAACTCCCGTCCTTCCTCGGCCGCTTTCAACTTCACCACGAGACCTGCTCCATCTCCGCATGGCGATACAATGGCGACAATCACCTGACGGGGGGATGGGGGCACGTGGATTTAAGGTAACACTGAGCCAAGCCCTCTCCCGCCGTCCGCACAGACAGACATGCATGGATGCATTCGCCCCGTCCACTGTCTAGCGGCCTCGCTCGCCCGTGTGCGACTCAGCTGGCGGGAGTCTGCGCACAACCCGCCTCGTTACGAGATGCCACGTCCGAATACAAGTACTTCGCACATGCCGAATTTGTCCGTTTTACCACTAAACACCAACGAAACTCGGCCCGTGGAACGCGCACGCCTGGGCCCCCACGCCGCGGCGCTCTTGTCCAGCTGTTGGCCGTTTTGATGATATGCGCGGAGGTCGACTGGCGACGGGCGCTTGTCACTGGCCGACAGCCCTATCCGGCATGGCCGTTTAGCGGGCCGGGGCGCGCCTTCTCAGCGGTGAGGAGAGGACTGATCTGTGAGGACCGGTCAGCGACCAGCCCCTTGAGCCAGATATCGGCCCAAGATGGAGGAGAGCTCTCCACGGCCAGACTGCAGGATCCCTCGGTGACCAATTCGTCCCATCCCCAGCTTGGCCGAAATTTATCCAGATTTCCAGTTCCGCTCGCCCATGCCTAAATCCAGGGTCCAGCCCGGGATCAACGGCCCCCCGCACAATGAGACGGGAATGACCACAAGACCCTCCCGAGCAGGGGCTTTCCCCAGACCAGACAAACAACCCCAGACCGTCACACCAATAAACGACAGCTCTGCCGCGTGGCGTGGGCATTTCAAACGTCCAAAGTCGACATTGGGCCGGCCAATTCCACTCACCGTATCCCGTGTCCCCGTGCGGGGAGCTCGAGCGGGACTTGACGGCGAAACATCTTTGATGTTTTTAGGCGATGAATGAGGTCAAAACTACCGTCCCGGTCCCTGACCGCCTGATTCGCCGGCCAGCGGGATGAGCGTGTGACTGGCGCTTCTCTGCCCCTTGTGCTTGCGCGCTGCCAGCCATTGGTTCGGGCACTTATGATGGCTTCGACCGCCCAAGCGGCGTGGAGTTTCGCCGCCAGAGCCGCTTCAGCTTCTCAGGTCGGTTTAACCGACCCTTTGCTACCGCATGTATCACCAGCGTTGCACCAAAACCCAGCCCCCGCATCATCTGATCGGGAAAGAACAATCCATCGAAGCCCACAGGAACACCCCAGTGACACGTCCGGGGAGAAGCGGGCAGGACGGCGTGTTGCAATTCCGTCTCTCCATCCCTCGAGTGCATGTGTGTGTCCCGACAGGACGGGATGGACAGGCAGGCTCGCCTTCCCGTGTCACCGCCGCCGCCTGGCCATCATGTTACACGCCTCTATTAGCAGGGTACGGTACCTGAGGAGGACGTGGCATTCAGCTTCTTGCGGAATGGGCATACTATATTTGCGGCTACTATAGCCGGGAAAAGCAAACTTAACCTTAGAAACCGGCGAGTGCCTGCTTCCGAAGCACGGCTTCACCGCCTACCTAGTTATGCATGCTAGGTTAGGTAATTCAAGCCAGCACGCCGGCTGAGGTGTGACTAAGACATGTATGTCTCACAAAAAGAGGTAGGTACGAAAAGATCGGTGGCTGTGGCTACCACGTAAGGACATATTTACCGACACAGGAAGTGATTTCGGGACCCGACCCGGCTAACGCGTTGGTACGGATATCGGAAGCGCGGATTCCCCTCCCTGGATTCTCTCTCTATCCGATGTGCTGGCTGGCGGGCTGAGCTGTTGTGATGCCTCACATCACGGATGCGAAAAGGGTGTGGTGTGAAGGAGGTTGGTACGCTAGTGCATGTCCATACATGAACGCTACCCGGGGATCGCGGAAAGGGGGAAGCGGGAGGGAAGCGGCTGAGATGTGAGATGTGAGAGCTGAGAGGTGAGAGGTGGCCACGCCGAAAAGTGGTGTTGGGTATGCCGCCCGGTATGAGGTGCCCACCCTTCTCGGGAGGGATGCGGGAGCGGTACCCTTTTTAACCCTCCTCGCTTAAGATTTAAGACGGGATGCTAAGAAGAGGGCATTTTGTTTTGTTACACAAAAGCAAAAAGGCTTCGGCTGGGTCGACTTCGCGTCGAGAGTCTGCGACTTGAAAGGGGGTAAGGTAAGTAAATTGGCCGAGTATGATTTCCATGTTACGGAAAGGACATGGGAATGTCAAGTTCATCTCAAACCCATCCTCGATTAAACTTGGAAGTCATCGAACTGTCAAGCCGTCACCCATCATACCACGTACAACTCCCTCTTGAATATGGAGTGGTACTCATCCCCGGTCACCCCCTCCGCCCACAGCCGTTCATATTTTATGTAACGGTATACCCGCCATCAACACGCAGATCCGCACCCGTAACATAACTCGACGCATCCGAAAGCAAAAACGTCACGGGCCCCATCAGATCCTCGGGCGCCCCCATGCGCCCCTGGGGAATGAGCGAGGTCCACTGCCGCTTGAGATCGGGCTTGTCGTCGAGAATCTTTTGCGTTCTGTATGTGTGTTTCGGAGTTAGCCCAGCCATCCAGCCTCTTTTCTTTTATTTTTATGGGGTAAGTAGGTAGCACACGGCCGGCTCGGCGAGGCAGACTGGCGACGTGATGCGAGATGACTTACAAGGCTGTCAGCATGTAGCCCGGCGAGATGCAGTTGACGCGGATGCCGGCGCCGGCCCATTCGACGCTGAGCGAGGAGGCGAGGTGGCGGACGGCGGCCTTGGCGGCGTTGTAGGGGCTGTGATGGTGTGTCAGTTATGGTAGGTAGCTCAAGAGGAGTGAGGTGTGTGCGTGACGTACGCTTGAGGCTGAGGGACATTCACAATGGCGCCGCTCATGCTGCCGATGAAGACCATGCTGCCCTTTGCGTTGCGGCCCATCTGGGTTTTACTAGTCAGCAAGGAGAAATTGAAGTAAACAACACCCCCCCCCCCACCCACCAACCCCTTCCCCCCCCAGAAAAGTAAAGCAACGCAGAGCAGAGAAACGCACCAAGTGCCTCGCCACCGACGTCGCAAACAGGTACGTCCCATCAACATTAACCCCCCACAACTTGCGCATACGGTCGATCGGGTAGGCGACGGCCTCAAAGTTCTCGGTGAAGCCGGCCGAGGTCACGAGGTTGTCGATCCGGCCGTGCTCGGCGACGATCTCGGCGATGCAGGCCTCGACGCTGGCGGGGTCTGAGACATCGGCGTAGTGGGCTGTCACCTTGGGGGGTCTGGACGCGTTGGGGCAGATCGTGTTAGTAACAAACTAGGTAACTAAACAGTGGCTGCTTGATGAGGAGGAAAATGGGGTGGACAGACTTCTTGTCGGGGTGGTCGTTCCGGAAGGTGTCGACGATGTTTTGTGCTTGGCGGGTGGCTTCTTCCTCTGGCAAGCGTGTTAGTGATGTCCTCCCTTGGTGCTTGTTCAAGGAGTGGAACATACTGTTGAGGTCGACAATGGCCAGATCCGCCCCGCTGATGACCATGCCCTCTGAGAAATACGTCAACTCCCTTCCTTCCATCATTTTCAGGGGTGACTAGGTACTCACGGCCCATCACCAACCCCAACCCCCTCGCCCCCCCAGTCACGACCCCAACCTTGCCCTGCAACGAAAAGGTCGCCAGCGTAGGGAAGACATGGGCGCCCGCGCGGTCTGTGCCGGCCACCGGCTCAGACGAGGGAAGCTGCTCTTCGGGGGGGTACTCGACCGTGATGGAGTCGTCGGTGCGCGCAAAGGAGCCAGCTGCCGAAGCCAGTTCCTCGTCAGTCGGCTTATTTTCTGTAGTGGTTTGTGCGCTGGTTCTGTTGTTGTTGCTGCCGTCTTGGCGGCGAGCAGCCGGGACGGTGTGGAACCCGGCGGCCCCGGCCGTTACCGGGGCCCGGAACCGGCTCGGAATTGTGGATGCCGCCGGGGTGGGGAGGGTTCCGAGGAGCCGGGCCGTGCGGGTCCGCCCCGCAGCGCTGCGGAGAACCCGCCCTACTGGGAAAGACATGGCGGCTGGATTGGGTTTGTGGTTTCCGGTGGTGAGTGACGAATGGCAAAATCGACAGATGGAAATGCGGTTGTAGTTCAGTTCGAGTTGAGCTTATTGTTTGACGGAGACGGAGCAAAGGCAGTGCCCTCGAGGGAGGGGTAGTTATACACACACTTTCCTCACAAATGATGCTTGTCCCTTCCGAAATCTAGACCAGGAGCAGGTGGGGAAGGTAGGGGTGAGGATGGGGCAGATCTGCATGTTGCTGAAGCCCAGACTCTGGGTATTTGGTCGGGTGGGATGCAAAAATCCATCCACGGTTTAGTGAAGGAGCGATAAGAACGATCTCGGCTTGCCCATCTGCCCTCAACAGCCCATCAGACCCCCGCCATAAAAGTCACGAGGACACTCAAAACCTCCCTCGCCGTGGAAGCTGGCAGTTTATCCCGGCCGCGCCCCTGGCTTTGAACCGAGATCGGAAATGAAACACAGGGCTGAGAGAAACTCCCACCCTCTCGAATGCAAATGTGGGAGAATCCCATCAGCTGTCACGGACGAAGGGGGAGAAGTCGATGGAGAAACGGACGAAAGCGAGGGACCCGAGGCTAGCTCTGTGTGCTTAAACGAGCTGAACCCGCGATGCAGAGGATGCAGAGCCTAGACTGTCAACCATGCATCCCAATGCAACTGCGCCTTCAGACCTGCATGCAGACACAGTACAGACCCTCACCTCGCCCCGTCTTTCGGCCCCTTCCGGAACCCGGGCCGCTCCACGTTCTGCGGTGGGTCTTAAAGGGACCAGACAAACGCCGGCCGATATGTCCCCCGCCAACATCGTCGTCGACTTACAGGCACGTACGGAAAAAAATGGTATGCAGAAACTCGCTCGCCATGATTTACATCCTGAAAACGCCAAACTTGGTCTGCCCCGGGGCAACGACATTCCGGCCGCCCATGGCTGCGTTCAAGCCCAGGCCCAGATATTGCCGCGTATGCGCCGGCGGAATCACACCATCGTCCTAGCAAGCGTACGTTAGCAAGCCGATTTGACTCGGGAAGAAGAAAGGGGCAGGGGACAGCACTCACCCACAACCGCGCCGACGAAAACACGCAGTCACTCTCCCTCTCAATCCGCTCCTTCAGCCCCGTATCGACCTTCTGCCCGACCGTCTCCATGACGCTGGCCAGCTGCTCGCCGCCCATGACACCGATGCGGGCGTTGGGCCACATCCACAGGAAGCGCGGCGAGTAGGCGCGGCCGCACATGCCGTAGTTGCCCGCGCCGTAGCTGCCGCCGACGACGACGGTGAACTTGGGCACGTCGGCGCACGCCACGGCCGTGACCAGCTTGGCGCCGTTCTTGGCGATGCCCTCGCGCTCGGCGTCCCTGCCGACCATGAAGCCGCTGATGTTTTGGAGGAACACAAGCGGGATGCCGCGCTGGGCGCACAGCTCGATGAAGTGGGCGCCTTTCAGGGACGAGCTGCTGAAGAGGATGCCGTTGTTGGCGACGATGCCGACGCGGTGGCCGTAGATGCTGGCGAAGCCCGTCACGAGCGTCGTGCCGTAGTCGCGCTTGAACTCGGCGAAAGCGGAGCCGTCGACGATGCGGGCGATGACCTCATGGATGGGGATGGGCTTGCGCAGGTTGGTGGAGGCGATGCCGAGGAGCTCCGAGGGGTCGTACAGGGGCTCGGAGAAGCTGGGGGCCGTCGAGGTCGACTTGGCGGGCCAGTTGAGGTTGCTGATGGAGCGCCGCGCGAGCACGATGGCGTGCGCGTCGTCCACGGCCAGGTAGTCTGTCACGCCTGACACGGACGAGTGCATCTTGCCGCCGCCGAGGTCCTCCGGGCTGACGACCTCGCCCGTGGCTGCCTTGACGAGCGGCGGCCCGGCGAGGAAGATGTGGCCCTGCTCCTGCACAATGATGCTCTCGTCGCTCATGGCCGGGACGTAGGCGCCGCCGGCGGTGCAGGGGCCCATGACGACGGCAATCTGGGGTATCCCGGCGGCCGACATGCGCGCCTGGTTGAAGAAGATGCGCCCGAAGTGGTCGCGGTCGGGGAAGACGTCTGCCTGGTGCGGCAGGTTTGCGCCGCCGGAGTCGACGAGGTAGATGCAGCTATGCGTGGTCAGCGACGGCTTAGGCTGTCTCTTTGGGGGGTAACGTACGGTAGCTTATTTTCCTGCGCAACAGCCTGCGCCCGGAGGTGCTTCTTCACCGTGATGGGGTAGTAGGTCCCGCCCTTGACCGTGCTGTCGTTGGCGACAATCATGCAGGTGACGCCCTCGACGACACCCACGCCGGCGATGACGCCGCCCGCGGGCACCTCGGCCTCGGGGTACAGCTCGTGGCCGGCCAGCGGCGACAGCTCGAGAAACGTGGTCCC
Source organism: Parachaetomium inaequale (assembly GCA_033296685.1). Lineage (NCBI taxonomy): Eukaryota > Fungi > Ascomycota > Sordariomycetes > Sordariales > Chaetomiaceae > Parachaetomium > Parachaetomium inaequale. The sequence continues at coordinate 116,023 of MU854345.1, forward strand.
GGGGTCGATGAGGGCCGTGACGCGGTCCCTGGGCAGCATCTTCTTGCGCGCCAGGTGCTTCTCCCTCGCCTTGGCCGAGCCGCCCTGCTGCACCCTCTTGGTCAGGTCGTCCAGGCGCGCCATGGCCTCGCCCATGAGCCGCTCGTTCTCCTTGTATTCATCCGAGCTCGTGTCGACGTTGCTCTTGATGGCGGATATGGCACCGGCGTGGTGCGGCGTGTTGAAGGTGGCAACCGTTCGTCTCGTCGCACTCGCGGCGCCAGGGAGGACGGGGTTTGGGTTGCGGCTGCGGGGCCGCAGCGAGCGCGGGCGGACGCATTGGCGGCCCAGTTGGCGGGATAATAGCAGCATTTCTCTTGATGGTGCTGCAAGTGACATGATGGAAGCTCAATTGACCCTCGGCCACAAACACAGCAACAAGCAGAGGACAGAAAGATGCGAAGCCGGACAATTGCTGTGGAAAATGCAGGAGAGTCCCGGAGAAGTGGACAAGCTCACTGTAGTTGACGTCCGAACCCCAAAAACCTGGGGAAAGCTGGGGGGACGGCCCGAGGCAAGCCGGCGCAAGCCGAGCCCCTGTCAGCCGAACGCCCAGCGACGTCAGAAGGGCAGCTGCCCCTGGCGCGTGCCATTCAGGGCCTCGGGAAGGGGGAGGCATCGGCTTAAGGGAACTGGAGGCGGGATAACCACCCTTTGCCCAATGCCGGCCAACACCAGACGGAGGATACAAACCAATTCCTTTTCTGTTTCCGTCTGTGAGCCCTCAATCAGCCCAACATGTCCAGCTCAACCATATCACGAGCCTTGTCGCGCGCGACTCGGCGAAACACCGCCACCCCCCGCCGTTCATTCGGCCTTGGCTCATCATTAACATCGAGGGCAACAGCAACCCCAGCACTCACCCTCCCACAACGGCGCAATGCCTCGTCCAAGCACCCCAAGGACTTCGAGCCGCCCTCGCCCGGCGACCTCGCCGAGCTGCGCGAGCGCGTGCAAGAGTTCACGCGCCGCGAGTTGACCGAGGAGGTCGCCGCGGCCACCGACAAGACCAACAGTTTCCCGCCCGACATGTGGGGCAAGCTGGGCGAGGCGGGCTTCCTGGGCATCACGGCCGACGAGGACGTGGGCGGCCTGGCCATGGGCTACCAGGCGCACTGCGTGGTCATGGAGGAGCTGTCGCGCGCCAGCGGGTCCGTCGCCCTCAGCTACGCCGCCCACTCGCAGCTGTGCGTCAACCAGCTGCAGCTCAACGGCTCTCCAGAACAAAAACAGAAATACCTCCCGGGCCTGATCGCCGGCACCAAGGTCGGCGCGCTCGCCATGTCCGAGTCCGGGTCAGGCAGCGACGTGGTCAGCATGCGCACGCGCGCGACCGCGGTCGACGGCGGCTACGTGCTCAACGGCTCCAAGATGTGGATCACCAACGGGCCCGACGCCGACGTGGTCGTCGTCTACGCCAAGACTGTCCCGGACGCCGGGTCCAAGGGCATCACGGCCTTCATCGTCGACACCACCTCCCAGGGCTTCACCTGCCTGCGCAAGCTCGACAAGATGGGCATGCGCGGCAGCAACACGGGCGAGCTCGTCTTTGAGAACCTCTTCGTCCCCCAGGAAAACATCCTCGGCGCCCTCAACGGCGGCGTGCGCGTGCTGATGGAGGGGCTGGACCTCGAGCGGCTGGTCCTCAGCGCCGGCCCGCTGGGCCTGATGCAAGCCGCGCTGGACGTCGCCCTGCCCTACGCCCACTCACGGAAGCAGTTCGGCACGCCCGTCGCGCACTTCCAGCTCGTGCAGGGCCGCCTGGCCGACATGTACACCAAGCTGCAGGCGTCGCGGGCGTACACGTACGCGACGGCGCGCGCGGTGGACGAGCAGGGGACAATCCGTACGCAGGACTGCGCGGGCGCGATCCTGTACGCCGCCGAGCGCGCGACCGAGTGCGCGCTGGACGCGATCCAGATTTTGGGCGGGATGGGTTATGTTGAGGAGATGCCGGCGTCGCGCATCCTGCGCGACGCCAAGCTGTACGAGATTGGCGCGGGCACGTCCGAGGTGCGCCGCATGGTTATCGGGCGCGCGTTTAACAAGGAGTTTGCCCATTTGTCGGGGTAGCCGGAAGATGGGAGGTTAATGATACTTTTCTCTTCCTGCTTCTTGATTTCTTGATTTCTTGATTAGATGATGGCCCGGGAGGGGCGCCGCGCAGCCGCGGAGTCAAATCGGATCAGCTTCCTGTGCAGTAGTGCGGAAGGCTAGCCGCGCGAGGAGCGCGGCCTGGAGAGTGTGGATGATATCGTTCCATGAGTGAAGCCGCCATGCATGCCATCGCCCGATCCCTCCTCAGTTTCCCCCATCAAGGGAAGGCTGTGTCTGGGGAGAAACCGGCCGCAGCCGTGATCGTCCCGCGGTTGCAGCGCGGGGGATTCCATGACGGCTGTAGTTATGGTAAGGTAGGGTAGGTAGTGTTATCTTTCAGGTTGTCTGTCATCCTGCCGCCGGCCCCTCCCCCCTTTTTGTGTGTGTGTGTGCGTGTGTGTTAAATCTTGCAACCACCATGGCAAGTCCCCGTTGCTCCGACACCCAACACAACCCGAGACACGGCGCGGGCTGGCGGCGGGCGTACAAACCTTGACCCCCACGCTCGCCTGTGAACAAATGCACACCTTATATAGGCCAGTGCAACGTCGGTGTGGGAAAAAATTAAGTAGATTACCTATGTACGCAGCCAGGCCTCCCTCCCGTTGTTACGTCCCGCCCCTGGCTACTTACCTAGCCAAGGTAAGGTAAAGGTAAGGGAGGTAGGTAGCAAGACAATGCCATGTCTATCTTTCCCGCTCCAAGCGAGCGGCCGTCCCGCCATGGCAAAAACTGATATCCATCCCCTCTCAGGTTGCTGCTGCCCACCTACTATCAACCCGATACCCCCCTCCCCCTTCGCGCTCCCACCCTACCGCCCCCAACTACCTACTTACTTACATTGCTATGCAGTGTCCGGGACCGGACCGGGCGTTCGGCAGATAGATAACTTGTGCCAAATCCCCCAGTGCCACGCTTGTTTATCACTCCCTATGGATGTACGTCATGAAAAGAAAAAGCGGGATCGGAAGGGTTGGTGGGGGGGCAGGGGAGAAGGGGGAAGGGGGGGAGGTCAGTCAGTCAGCGGGCGGCAACGAGAGCGAGCGTGGCGGGCCGCGGGCCGCTGGGAAAGAGCCCGTCCGGTCCGCCGCCCGTTGGGGTGGTAGTCTGGGGTTTGATCGCGGGGGGACTGTACATGTCCATGTATATGCAGGAGCGGGCTACGGGTTACCGTATCGGGGCATATGGGGGAAACCTGCTAGCGGCCGGGCCTCCGGCCTTTTTTTACGAGGCGGGAAATGGGAGTTCGATTAACTACTGTGTAGGTTTCCGTGCTGTCCGGGAGGTTACCAGGTGGTATGATGCGTTGAGAGGTTGATGGGGGAACAGAGTGAGCTCGAGGTGAGTTGGGATGATGATGGGGGGGGTAAAAGCGGGGTTTTTACTTTTTTTGAGGCGTCGAGTGTGAGAGCACCCAATTGAGACCGGACTCAGGACAGCGGAAGGAATTCGCCGTTTTTCATCACATTAGTACAGCAGTCAGCCAGCCCCCTTCCGCCATCGGGTGCAGCAACCGGGCGCCAGACGCGCGGTGGCGCTGACGCTTGGGAATTGAGGAAATACAGCCCGAGATAGGACTCTATCTGTCAGACGGCGGGGCTTTGCCGTGGCTCAGATAGGGCTCCATCTAAGTTTTGGGTGGAGACGGTTGACGCCGTCGAGGGTCTAACTAGAACCACAGCTCGTTCTGACAGGATCCCCTGTCCAGCCCGGGCCAGCCTCGGTGCGATGCCAGTCAACGTCGATGAGATAAAACAGGAACTTCTTTGGGCTCAGTGACGGCTCTGATTTGACTCCATACCCCTGGCATCGCTCATTGGAGGACACACCACTGCTGGGTGCAGCACCGAGTGACCGACACCGCATGTCTCGATCGGTACGACGTGGTTACAGACATGTTTCGGGTTGCTTAATGGACCTAAAGGTCCTCCGCGAGGCACCCGAAGACGTCGATAGGAACAAGGTGGTAATTGATCATGCCAGTGTGACCGTGAGGCCCATCCGACACTCACCAAGGTGCAACTCTTGCTTGTCACGGCCTCCGTCGGGGCGACACTTGGCCATGTTCTGATATAGACTTCTCTTGGTGCGTGGGACAAGCGGTGCATGCAGCAAGGGTTTCGAGGATGCAAGATATACAAGAACAGGAAATGGCCACCAAACGATTGGGCAACTCTGTCGGTGTGGCAGGTGGCTTCCCTCCATCGAGAGCCGCCAGCATGCGGTTGATTCCATATCCGGGTGTGACGGACCACACTGGTGATAGCGGTGCCATGGGGTGACATTTCTCGAGCGCGGCCTATGGTGTTTTGAATCGGACGACGGACCATGTACCGGTGTGTGCCAGGGGCGAGCTCACCGGTCGGCTGGGATGTCATGTGTCATGGGTGTTCTGACCCGGCAGTTCCCCTAGTTCGTTGCCGTCCTGGGATCGCATGGCTGACGGATAGGGGTGCATGATTGGTGCTTGCTTCATAGGTAATATCCGGGGAAATCGGCCGGCCTGTTCTCCGGTGGCCCTGGACTGGGCTCCCACGGCAAGATTTCGATACAGCAGGATACTGGAACCTGGAAGCTTGGGCTCCCGCGATGTGATGCTGCAGTTGCCCTGAAAGCCAGCGTCAGGTTACATTCCGAATAGCCCGGGTCCGCAGGGCGGTTGGGGCCCCGGAAACTGGGGGCTTTTAGCGTCGATACACCCGATGGCTGGGCCCCCTGCGGGGCTGTGATTCGCGGGGGCTGCTGTCGACCTGCATGCGGTGGGCGCGCGACCATGCCTTCCCGGCCCTGCATTCTCACCGGTCGCTCGACTTGTTGCAGCTGTCGCCCAGCGCTAGTTGGGCCACATGGAAGGAACGCAGGCCGTGTAGCCCCTCCAGTGATTGGCCACGTTCCTTGGTGAAGCTCTGTTGGGACGACTGCATGAAGGCCTCGGGTATAAAGGGCACTCGAGCCCCTGTTTTGGACCCGGCAGCTCATCTTTGAACAATCCTCGTTGGGCTTGAGGCCGTGGTTGCTTATCCGTGAACAACAGCGCGCGACCACCCGTCAGTCACCTTCGAACCGCCCACCCCCATCAATGGCTCGACAAGAACCCCGGCCCGGCTCAGACGAGTCGGAGCTCAGGCTCTGGCTGGACGAGGTCGACAAGAGCATGGGCTTCCGGCCCGCGCGGGCGCTCGGCATGTCCTGCGGCACCGTGACGATCGACCCGCGCCTGGCCATGGTCCTCGTGATCTGGAACAACCGGCTGAAACTCTACCAGCTCCCCAAGGGCAGGAGAAACCTCGACGAGAGCATGCTTGCGGCGGCGCTCCGGGAGACGTACGAGGAGACGGGCCTGCATGTGACGCCGATCCAGCTCGACGTCGCGACGCGCGCAACGCCGCCCAAGACGGAGCTGTCCGACACGTCCACGAAGCCGCCCAACATCACCGAGGGCCACCCGAGCAACGAGTTCGTCGGGGCGTGCTTCTACCCGGACCCGCAATCAGAAACGGAGGCGCTCAAGAGCGTCTACTTCTTTGCTGCGTCGGCCGAGTGCACCGCCACGCCGGACTCGGGGACGCAGGAGGAGTGGGAGAAGCTGGACGCCAAATGGATACCGCTCGCCGAGGTCTCGAGCACGCTGCGCTTCGAGGCCGAGATACAGGCCGTGATGCAGACGGTGGAGGACATGAAGAAGTCGGGCTACACAATCGGGGCGTAATTGGCAGGAGTGGGTGTGAAATAGGTGTCTCGTGCTGAAGGTCAGCGCTTGCCGAGAGTGCGACTCCCGGGAACCGTGGATCCCTCGTTTTTCGTTGCGTCGGGCTGTTTCGCCAGGGGACCGGGAGCTGGGAGCCCAGGAGTTTGCGATAGTATTCGTACTGAGGAAGGCTTCGGAAAAGTGTCTCGGTTTATTTGTACTCGCTTGATGAATAAATGATCAAACCCTCCTGAACCTACCTTGGCCCCTTGGTAACTACATGCATACACAGTACACAAGTACGGGAAGATGAGAGACGAGGGTCGAATGGAATTGAAGAGATTGGCGCTGCGAACCTGGGGATGTATCGGCAAGTGGGGCCTGAAGCTCGAAAGCGGAGCCCGACCCTTGGTTGGTGGACCGGCTTCGGCAATTGTGGGCCGAACCACAGTGACATCAGAGCTTCATGGGGTTGATCGAAGCTACCCCGCATTCAGTTGCAGCTCGGGAAGACGCTGGGAGATGCACCTCGGTCTTTCAAGGTGAAAAAAAGATAATGTTCTATGATAGCTTCAACTTCGCTCTGTTCTCGTAGTTTCAGTTCAAACTAGAAAAACAACTCAACCCCAGAGGTATGCTCGCGTTAAATCAATTGCGTCTTATTCGAGTTACTGCCAGGGCTGTCTCCCCCGCACCTCTAAGTACCGTCTTGTCGCACCCGCGCACTCGTACTCACGCTCGCCGTCTGTCCAGCACCCGCCATCTCGTCTCGTCTACGCAGCCGAATAAGTCTTCCCGACGATACCAACGTGTTTCTTTAGCTGCGCCTACTCCACCGCCAACCGCCAAAATGTCGACTATGCCCGCGAGCCACGGCCACAGCGAGGCCTGCTGCAACATCCCGCCCGTGGTGTCGACGGGATACACGGCCAAGGGCTCGTACAAGGAGTTCGATGGCATGAAGACGTGTACGATAACCCCTTGGCATCCCGAACCTCGTCAGGTGCTAACTAACTCTCCCTCTCCCCAGACACCACCGGCCCCGCCGACGCCACCAAGGGAATCGTCGTCATTTACGACATCTTTGGCTACTTCGACCAGACCGTCCAGGGCGCCGACATCCTCGCGACGAGCCACGCCCAAAAGCACCAGGTCTTCATCCCGGACTGGTTCAAGGGCGAGCCGTGCCCCATTGAGTGGTAGGTCTTCCAATCGCACTTCGCGGAAACGGGGAGAGCGGTACTAAGAGAGTTCGACGACAGGTACCCGCCCAACACCACCGAGAAGCAAAAGGGCCTAGGCGCCTTCTTCGCCAAGAACCCGCCCACCGGCGTAGCCAAGGCCCTGCCCGGCTTCGTCGACGCTCTCAAGGCCAAGCACCCCGAGATCAAGTCTTGGGCCCTCATCGGCGTAAGCAACCCACCCCCTCCCCTCCCCTCCCATAGCCATGCCTCACCAAGCAAACCCTATACTAAACCCCCACCACCAGTACTGCTGGGGCGGCAAAGTCGTCAGCCTCGTCACCTCCAACCCCTCCTCCAACCCCTTCTCCATCGCAGCCGAGTGCCACCCGGCCATGGTCGACCCCAAGGACGCCGAGGGCATCCAGGTGCCGCTGGTGATGCTGGCGTCCAAGGAGGAGCCGCACGAGAAAGTCAAGCAGTTCGAGGTGAACCTGCGGCACGGCGCCAAGCACGTTGAGACCTTTACGGACCAGATCCACGGCTGGATGGCTGCGCGCGCTGACCTGTCCGACGAGCGGGTCAAGGCGGAGTATACGCGCGGGTATAAGGTGGTGTTGGATTTCTTTGCTAAGAACTGGTCGTCGTGAGTTTTTTGTTTTCCCAAGATGGGAGTGGCGGCTGTGTGTGGGTTGATGAAGAGGAGGCTAAGATGTAAGAAGGGATCAATCGCCACCGGGTTCGGCCAGGCTGTAGGGGCGTGTAAGTGTAGTGTAGTTAGGACAGATAAAAAGCAGCACATAACGAATCGATAACATACCGACTGCTATCAGGGTTGAAAGAAACCGAGCACCTCCTGGCTGGAAATACAAAGAAAGTCAAGCACGGATGACCATACACACTACAGAGCAAGTAACTCGTCTTTTGCGGTAAACTCCCCAGCCCAGGCCTGCTAATCAGCACAATTACAACCCGCCTCTCCTCCCCGCCCACCCAACATTCCTAGAACTACAGGTAATTACCCACCCCCCGACGACTTCCACATAGCCAACCCTCCCGAATTCCTTCTCGGCACCCCCGGCCGCCCCGACTCCTCCAGCTGCTTCTTCAACCTCTTCCCCAGGCTCAGCTGCGCCGCCGAAATCGGCTCCTCTCCCCGCGGCGGCGGCTTGACGCCCGCCAGCAAACCCCCAGCAACACCAGTAACCGTCACCGACGGGATCCCCCCTTGTTGGGTGGTGTGCGAAGAAGAAGCCACGCTCTCGCGGTCCGTCCTGTCAATGTCGTTGTCGTCGTGGCCCCGCCTGCGCGAAGCCCCGCCCATCCTGCCACCACCACCAGCACCAGTACCAGTCCCCGACCGGACGCTGACAGCCTCGGACCCCGCCCCGGGTGACTCGGCCATGCGGCGGAGGATGTGCCCAAACTTGGCCGCGTCCGCCGGCGCAGACTTGCGCCGCGACCTCGCCGAGCGGGGCGTCGCCCCCCTCGACTGGGTGGCACTACCATCGCCCCCTCTCTCGCGTTCTTTATCATGATGATCATCCCCAGAGAGCAGCAGCACCGCAGCCGCGGCGGCCCTCAACCCAGCCCAGCTCCCCGCGCCCTCGCTGCTCGCCTCCTCCAGGCACCGGCACTCGTGGCCCGCGGGGCACTCGGCGCCGCCCAGGGCGTGCCACTCGGCCAGGCAGGCGCCGTGCGCGACGCACCCACACGCGAGGCAGGGCGCGTACAGCCCGATGACGGGCTCCCAGCAGTAGACGCACTCCAGCTCCGTCTGCGGGACCAGGTCGGCGTGCTCCCGCTCGGCGGTGCAGCGGTGGCAGACGCCGACGGTGCCGTTCACGACGGTGGCCGCGTGGCCGTTGGGGCGGTGGCTGCTGGCGTTGTTGGATGCGGCGGTGGCGGTGGTGGGTTGGGTCGGGCGGAGGTACTCTGCCGGCTCGAGCGGGACGCCCGGGTGCACGCGGCAGAAGCCTGTTACGTCGACGCCGCGGCCCGAGGTGAGGAGCTCTTGGAAGAGGCCGCGGCGGTCGGCGAAGGGGGAGGTTGGGGAGGTGGCGCCGGTGGGGTAGAAGGGGGTGTTGTTTGGCGCCGAGTCCTCCGTGTAGTTGCTGGCGGTGGCTGCGTCGGGGGAGAGCCGGTCGTCCTTGAGGACATCGAATTTCATAATCTCGAGGCGGGATAGGGGCTGGCCCCACATCTGGAGCATCTCGGCGTAGGCGTAGCGGTAGTTGGAGTACAATTGGGTGCGGCTGCGGTCGATCAAGGGGGTTGACATCCAGCCGTCATCATCGAAGAGGCCTTGGTTTTCCGGGATGCAGGACACCGCGACGGGTACCATGGAGAAGAGGTCATCTTTCCAGTACTCATCATCTGAGAATGATGTTCGCGACGTTCCAGGCGTATCTGCGCCAGCGCCTGACATCGAGCCAGCCCATGCAATGGCATTAGGGGTAAGGTTGCTCAGCATCGTCTCAGCGGGGCTCAGCCGCTTCCGAATGTGATCCGGCGGCGACCCAGAGACCATGCCAGCAAGCGCTCGCGGCAAACTAGCAGCAATCGCGGCGGCAACGGTCGAGTTGGAACGGTGAAATAGCCGGTTGTTCGGAGACGTGGATAGACTCTGCATGTAGCCGACGACCTCTCGCAGATGCTCTCGACCAGGATTGGGCGGCGTTTCTCCGCAAGAGTACGAGTGCGACTTCGGTTCAAGCGAACCCGGAATCTCATCCGAGCTCGGCGGGTCCGAGTACAGGGCCGGGGTGTTGGCTGTTCTGGGGGTCGTGGTGGCCGAGCTGGCCTGGCTCTTGTAGTTCAAATTCCAAAGCGCGGGGTCGGTAGGGAAATATTCGAGCGAGAACGAAGGCGCTTTCATGGGGAGCGGCGTCTTGGGTTGAGGGAGATGAGACGCTGCGATGGCCGCTTCCTCTTCGATAGAGTAATCGCCAAAAATGCACGCCAGCATGGCCAACATTTGAATGTCGGCAATCTTCTCAAAATAGTCAAAGAGGTCGCTGATTAGATCCCGAGCCAAGGGGTGATGTCCCCATCTGACACGGCCGGCTAGGTTAGACCCTGTGGCATCTCCGTCCCCGTCCTGCCCGTTTGTGCGAGCGACAGCGTCCTTGGCAATAACAAGCACATGCTGTCCGCTGTATTGGAGGTCATGTATCTCCAGCGGGATGTCCCTCCGGAGCAGGAGGGCGGCATACTTCCAGACGTGGACCAGATCCTGGTATCCGTACTTCTCAGCAACGGCCGCGTTGTGGCTGCATACGTCGCCCCCATCACCAAAGATGGCGTATTCCTGAGCGAGCTGCTTCTTCGACGGTAGGTCATTTTGCAGGTTATGGATCGAGATGATATTTTTGGGCTTGCCGGGCCGTTTCCGGCTGGTTCCCGTGCCGGTCCCCGTCCCAGCACCGGTCCCGCCACCACTCGACCGGATAGACTCGTTCGCACTCCAAGTCTTCCGGAAACGGCGCCCCGGCTGGTACCACAGATTGATCTTGTGCACCGTTGTCGGTTCCGAGTCGGTGGAGGTTGTCGACTCTGTGTCATCTGATTCTCCCGACTGCTCATCCGTTGCCGACATCTCGTCGTGAAACCTCTGTTTTGGGGGCGGCGAGTCGTGGGAGAGACGACCGAAGCCGGCAAAAGTGGGTTCTCCTTTCGGCCGCTCCTTGTACGAGTCTGGGTGGGGGAGCGCGAAGGCCTTGGCCTTTTCCTCCTTCGTTGGGAAGAAGCACACCAGCCTGCCGTCGTTGGAGAACCTGGCCCCGCAAAACAGAGGCAACGGAGTAACGGCCTGGCGCTGGGCCGAGACAAGGGTTGCCGAGGGGTCCAGTTCTGTACTGGCGCTGAGCTCCTGCGACATGGATGCTGAACCACCAGTGGGCATGTCGTTCTCATCTTCCTCGCTCGAACTCTCATCGGCCAGTGCGTCGTCATCCTCCAGATCCCGGACATTGGTGAAGAACGCCGTGCTGGACTCGAGGTCGACCTCGCCAAGCAGATATTGGAAGGCCGTGTCAAGACAGTTCTGCTTCCGCTGCAAGAAGCGGTTTGCAAGCTCGTGGAGTTCGTGTTCGACTTTCCGGTGGGTCTCCTCCGGCATGAATGAAGACTTCTCGACATAGAATCTCGGTGCCTTGCTCTTGGGGTAGCTGGTGGGAATATCCACCTTGACCTTGATGAAGATTGTCTCGCGGTTGACGCCCCATGGGCCCTTCAGGGACGCATTCAAGGTAAGAGCGTCCATGTCAATGTTTTCCCACTTCACGTTAGGAAGCTGGTTGCTGATGCGGAGGAACTCATCCTGGATGGCCTCGGGCTCGCCCCAGCCGCCATCGTAGCCCGGGCTGAACAGGTCCTCGGGGCCAGCTCGGCCGGGGGCGTTGGAACCGGACTTCCTTTTCGACATGGTAATCCCCTTCATCCACCCGATTTGGAGCTGGGTCTTATCCACGTGCTTGGTTGTGTTTGTCTTCGCCTTCATCGACGTGGACCGCCACGAGGGCCCAACACGACGGAGGCTTGCATCGAGGCCACTGCTTAGAGCACTCTGGCGAAGCTGCCCGCCGCTGCCGGGGCGGTCACTCATAGTCGGGCTCCTGCGATCGCGGTGGATGACCTCGTCGACGGTGCGAAAAGTCTTGTAGGTAGCGCCCCTTCGAGTGAGGACGAGGTTCTTCATCAACGGAGTCCCCCGGACGTGGCCCACGGATTCTAGAAGCTCGTGCTCGACCTTGTGGAGGCGCAGCTCGTTGTCTTCGCCCCACGAAACCAGCTGGAACTCGCGGTTATCTACGCCCTCGTTGCTCACGCCGCCGCGGCTTCTCCAGAGAAACTCCTTGGCCTTATGGTTTCCATGCCCCGGAAAGACGGCCACGGGCTTGACCGTGCCATCCACGGGAGTTTCAGGGTCGCGGTGTTGGTCGTAGAGGAATAGGTTGCCCGGCTCTGTCTGAGGCATGGCCAGTAGCCCGTGCCCGAAAGGCGTATGCCGGGCTCGCCATACCGGAAAGTCGGTGCGGATCACCCTCTGGGCGGCGTCGTCATCGTTGGCGTAGTCCCAAAACTTGATGCTCTTGTCTAGGGAGCACGTAACGAGGTGGGTGGTTTTTGTGCGGTTCCAATCGATGCCATAGATTTTGGATGTGTGCGCGTCGATGGTTTTGAGCGGTTCGGCGGCCCGCCTGGTATCCCAGATGTGAAGCCAGCGGTCATGAGCAGAGGCCAGGATATATGGGTCCTGACGGTTGTACTTGACCTGAGTGGCACCGGCAAACCAGTCGCAAAAAGCGAGCACAGGCTGCCTCGGCCTCCGGAGATCCCAGCAGTAGACATATCCATCCACGGCACAAGTGGCAAGAGAATCCGGGTGGTGGGCGGAGAAATTGACATCGGTAATGGCCCTACTGTGGGCCTGGAGGGAATGCTCGATTGCTCCCGACGACGAGTCGTCTCGCTTGTTGAGGTTCCACACTAGACAGCGATGGTTTGCCGTGGAGGCAACCCAGTAGTCGCGCGCTGCAAATGGTGACCACTGTACATCAACCACGAGCCACGGAAGGCCGTGACTGCTCAATCTCCGCGGGGGGCTCCATGGCGAGTCCAGGTCTATGATGGCCAGGCCTTCAGGACTGGAGTGTGTCAGACGGGCGTAGCATATACGGTGGGCGCGAAGAGCGGGTGTTTCTCACGATGCTAACGCGACATCTCGCCCCGAGGGTGAGATGGTTGCGGATCCAACCAGGCCGTCGACGTGGATGGCACCGTCGGCATCAAAGCTCTCACTCTCGAAGGCCGACTTTATCGACTTCACCTTCTTCGGGGCATCGGAGAGGCGGACAAAGGATAACGGCATTTTAGGCGTGGGACGAGACGTGGTGCATTGTGAGCGGGATCATGAAAAAACGGGATGCGTTCTCGAGAGGATCATGTGGCAATCCTCATCCAAGGAGCAAGTTGAAATGTGAAGGTGGCTCAAAGCCCGCCATCTGCGAGAGCCGCCGAGTGTCCGGCAGCACCGGTTTAGGCAAGCAAGGGTGGAAATAGTTTCAGCCAAATGCTGGCCTCGGTTGATGCGTCTGTCGTCTGTTGTCACCAAGACGGGGATGCAGTGGGTAAGGGGAAGGAAGAGACAAAGCCAGGCACAGGCTTGGCGGGAAGCACATGTGGGTCGGCTACTTCCCCAGAGCGGGACAGTTGTGGCCCGTGCCCCTTATCGGCTGCCTTGCTGTGTTGGGCAACAAACATCCCACTTGCCTCAGGTCTCTGTTTGAAATCAACAACCACCCGCCTGCTCAGCTGCCTCGACGCCCGGTCTCGAACCATACGAACTTGTTGTTGAACCTCTTTTGCTCTTTTGCGCATCGCCACTCCCAGATTCCACCTACGCGTGCAACTGCAACGTTGATTGCGACATTGCGAACCCCGTCAACCCCTCCTCCAGTTGCTGCGCTGGTTCTGCGGCCTCGCCGACGACATCACAACTCGCCCCAGTCATTCTTACTAGGCCGCGCTCGTTAATATACCTAATCACATCTGATATTCTCCACCATGGCTCTACCGAAGAGAATCATCAAGGAGACCGAGAGGCTTATGGCCGAACCGTAAACCTCCCATACCCTCTCCCTGGGGCCGCCACCCTCTGACACAGCCAACAACAGAGTTTCCGGTATTAGCGCCGTTCCGCACGAAGACAATCTCCGGTACTTCGATGTTGAGATCCACGGCCCCTCGTCCTCGCCGTACGAAGGTGCGTCCTAGCCCCCCTCCTCAGTCCTTTGGCGGATACACGATCAGTTGGCTTACACACAAAATCCCAGGCGGCGTCTTCAAGCTCGAGCTGTTCCTTCCCGACGACTACCCCATGGCGCCTCCCAAGATCCGGTTTCTGACCAAGATCTTCCACCCCAACGTCGACAAACTCGGCCGCATCTGCCTCGACGTCCTGAAGAGTGGGTGATGGGATACCGCATGCGTGTTGGTGGCATAAGCTGACCGGATGGATATTAGATAACTGGTCCCCTGCGCTACAGATCCGCACAATTCTGCTGTCCATCCAAGCGCTGCTGGGCGCCCCCAACCCGGACGATCCGCTGGCCGCCGATGTTGCCAAGAGCTGGAAGGAGGACGAGCAAGCCGCCATTGCCACGGCAAAGGCCTGGACGCAGCAATACGCCGTGCCGAAATAGGCGTTGCACTGGATACCACGGCGGGAAAAAGAGATAGAGCAGGCAGCGAGGCAATGGTGCTCGGCAGATCATTCGTCATTCGAGGAGTTGAGGAGGGGGCAATGTCAAATTTGGTTGGAGTTGGTGGATGGTGTCTAGAGACGGGGCAACCTTGGAACACGCTACTTTCGTAGCAGGATGAAGAATCTACGATGCAGCATGCCGTGATGAGTCGGTGTTGGGCAGGGATGGGAGTGTAGAGGAAGTGCTTAGCATACAACTGGGTCTAGCAGGTCCGGCCGTTATTGAGAGAGCAAGACGCTGCATCCGGCCAAGAGCTGGCATGAGAACAAGACTGGACGGTATTTCGCCCCTGTTTCATTGACGCCGGTGGAGAGTGTACTGTGTAGGCCTTTCTAGAAGTTGATATCGTGGTTAGGTACCTACATGATCCAGTCACTAGGCCCCGTCCAGTATCAATATGTCACTGTCGTTGTGTCCCCGTCTGAAGTCTGGAGCCAAGCGTTTCGATGCCCTGAACGCAGCCTAACAAATTGGCTGCAGAAATTCGGCAGTTGGATGCACGCACGCAGATCGTGCAGCAGCCTACCATGTTACTTCCATCTGCAGGGAGTTGAAGCCACAACGTCCCAATGAATGACAGCCAATGGCGGTGGCAGTCAATGCCAGAGTGCACGCTCCCGGGGGTGGAACACAGCTGATTGCAGCCATTTGAGTTGCCGGGTCCGGGACGTCGGTCTTGAACTTGGTCGCAACCGAAAGGCCGCCTTCAAATTTCCGCACCATTAGCCCCTCGATCTAGGCACTTCAGAGCGGAAGAAGAAAGGTGAAGTCGGTTAGTAAGCAAAAAGACTCCATCGCAACTCAAAATTCCATCTCAGCAGACCAGAGCGGCAGAGAGTTCATCCCACGTTCAAGCTCCACAACAGCGGGGAACTCGCAGAAATGAAGCAAGGGTCTTGCCCTTTTCGGATGGCGGCCGACCCGCCTTTCCCTTTCTTGCTCAGGGGCCTTCCCTGCAAACTCCAAGGATTGCAGCACCGGAGATTTGGGTCCCCTCGCTCTCTCTTCCAGCGCCAACACAGAGCATTGGGAGCAAGCTGGCAGACATCTTTGTCCACATTTCCAATCGAGAGTTACTTGCGAGCAGCTGAAGTTGTCGGATCTCCGTCTGCAGGCTCTTCAACCAGGTTCACTCGGTTGATCGCCGTTTGGTTTCAAAATTCCGCAAACGCTTTCGGCACCAGCCACCCGGCACTGACAGACGCCAGTCATTTAGTTAGCAGCTCACTACAGGCCCGGCCGTTTGCCCCTGGTCTTCTGTCTCTCTTCTATTTGGCTTCGATCGTGTGGCCGACAAGCAATCACAGACCCCATCCTGGCCCGCTGGTTGTCTGCTGGTTGCCCAAACGCTCGGACGGTCCCCGATTTCAACTGGCTGCGGCGTGACGGTTCCCTCTTCAAGTTTCCCGCATCGCTCCGCCACTCGTTCTCTAACGTTACTGCTTTCCAACACCAATTACACGCGCCTTACCTGTCGCCCTACCTTCCCTACCTTCGTTTTACCACTTCGAATTCTGTCTCGGCGCAACAATGCCGTCGCAAACTAACCCCACCGCCGCGCCGACGGGCACTACCAAGACCAAGCGGTTCGAGCTTCCCGCCCTCAATCTCAAGTTCGGCTCCCTGACGGACGGTACCGACATCCCCCCGCCGCTCCCATCGCCGATACAAGAGGAGGCCGCTCCGACCCCGCCAGACACGCCAAAGGGTGCGCAGCAGAAGCAGGAGGGGAAAGACGCGGCCAATGGAAAGGCGAACACGGCATCGCCCAACTCGCGGGTATCGAGCATATCAACGGCCGGCACCAAACGACGCGCCGAAGACGGCCCAGCCTCCCCGACGCTCTCGAGCCGCCCGGGGAGTATCCGCCGCCTGTTCAGCCGGAGTCTGTTGAATACAGCTTACGCCAACGGGAATGAAAGCGCCCAGGACGGCCGACCCCAGAGTCGCGGCAGCGCCAGCGTGGTGGACTCGCGGAAGGCGAAGCGATCGAGCGGCTGGTTCGGCCGGTTACGGAGCAATGAAAGCGTCCCCAGCCAAACCGCGACGCCCCTGTCGCCGCCGGCCACGGACGAGAAGAAGCCGACGGGCCCGCCGCCGCCCATGATCCCCGAGCTGAGCGAGCTGAACACGAAGCTGGGCATCCAAACCGACAATGGCTTTGGGGGCGACTTCTTCAAGGACATAAAGTAAACGGTTGGGCCGACAAGCAACGCGCCCCGATGCAGTGTCACCTGGCCGTGGGGGACGACACACGAATGCGAGATGACGAAACCAGACTGCATCACGATGCAGAAAGAGACTGCTGCCAAAGCAGACGGCAGCGAAAGGAGTGTTGTTGAGAGTTTGCAGACGCAAGATACCCACCTCGTTTTCTTTCTGTTTTCATCTACTTTTTTCACGAGGGACGTTCATTTGATGACGATATTTCCAATCGCTGCCTATTATTCCCCCCCCATGTTCCGCAGCTGTTGTGGTACCCGAGATGTTTCATGTCCTTTGGCCGCTTGCTGAGAGCGTGCCCAGACGCCTGATCTACGTTTCTTTTCTTTCATTCTGATAATACCTGTGGCACTTTACGGCTACTGCGTTCGCCGTCTTCTTTTAGACGATACTGTACACTCCCCCAGAAAACGGGTTCATGGTGGTTGGCTTTCTGACTTTCTTTACATACACTATAATCTTGTCAGCGGGTAGGCTAGGGTGGAGGGGATGAGGAGGGAGACTGAAAAAGGGGGCTGTTGTTGGCGTCTTGTTACGCAGCATTTACGACTGACTACATACCTTCGGCTTACGGCTGTTTTTCTTTGGCTTGTCGCCCAGTGACGTTTGTGTCTGGGGAAAAAAGGAGGAGAGGAGAGCTACTGAGCTACAATTAATAAAATCTTCGTCTCACCTACTTACGAATACCTACCTCCATGGGTGGTGTTGGGGATCATCCTGTTCACAAGGGGGCCAACATAACAGACGTGTTGTCAGTTACAATGGAGGGAGAAGACCTATTAAGACTATTATTACCATGAAATCTAGAGCATGACCCTTTACACAGCTCATGTCTACACTAGGTTGAAGCTTGAATGGCTGCTCAACGGGAGCTTCGGAGCCGAGATATGATTGGCCAAAGCTTAGGTGGAGCAGCAGCGAGCTTCAGACGTCATTGTCCTCGGGCCACCGGATCGAGCCATCAAATCGAGCTGGTGTAGAAAGTCTTCTTTGCCTTGAGCCGAGCTGCTTCGATGCCGTCAATTACCAATTGAGCGCCAACAACCTCCAGTCTCCGGATTGAAGCCAAATCCCAGCCAAAGGACCCGTTCCAGCTTCGCCGCGCAACCTTCACTCCCGGCCCGGCTCGGCGTCCATCCGACTGACCATCCTTCCCGCCCGATCGTAACCCGGAGGACGGTACCTCACCAGACCCGCCGAAGACATGGCGTCCTCCCTGCGCCTACTAGGCCCCAACACAGCCCGCCACCTCCTCGTCCGCCCCCGCCGAACCACCACCACAACCACCACCTCCCGTCTCCTCCTCCTCCCATCATCATCCACCAACCCCCACCCACCGGGAGCAGCAGCAGGAGGTGCAGGTGTACTAGGAATAGCAGGGCGCCGCTACAAATCCGGCCCCTACGGCTACACCCAAGCCAAAGCCCTTGTCTTCTCGCGCTTCGGCGAGCCGCGCGACGTGCTCGCCCTCCACACGCACTCCATCTCCCCGTCCCTGCCGCGCGGCGCCGCCCTGCTGCGCGCCCTCGCCGCCCCCGTCAACCCGGCCGACGTCAACACCATCCAGGGCACGTACGGCGCGAGACCAAGCTTCGACCAGCAGCAGCTGGCGCTGGGCACGCCCGAGCCGGCGGCCGTGCCCGGGAATGAGGGGTGTTTTGAGATCCTTTCCATCGGCGAGGGGGTGGGGGCGCTGAAGAGGGGCGACTGGGTGATACCCGCGACGACGGGGTTCGGGACGTTTAGGACGCATGCCCTTGTTGAGGATGCCGAGAGGGCGCTGTTCAGGGTCGGTGGTGGCGCCGAGGGAAGGGGGAGGGAGGGGCTGAGTGCTGCGCAGGTGGCCACGGTGAGCGTGAATCCGTGTAGTGCGTATCGGATGCTGAAGGATTATGTCGACTTGGTGGATCTGAGCGTCAAGAGCTTTGCGAGCGGCGGGGAGGGCGCCACGGGCGGCGCGTGGTTCCTGCAGAACGGCGCGAATAGTGGGGTGGGGAGGGCGGCGATTCAGTTTGGGCGGCTGTGGGGGCTGAGGAGCATCAATGTGGTGCGGGAGCGGGCGACGCCCGAGGAGACGGAGGCGCTGAAGAGTGAGCTGACGGAGCTGGGGGCGACGGTGGTGGTGACGGAGAGCGAGTTTCTCGATCGGTCGTTTACGGCGAGGCTGAAGGAGGAGTGGACGCGCGGCGGCAGGGAGCCCGTGATGCTGGGGCTGAACTGCGTCGGCGGCAAGTCGGCGTCGGCCATGGTCAAGGCGCTGAGCCCCAAGGGGTGCATGGTCACGTACGGCGGCATGTCGCGGCAGAGCTTCCCCTTCCCTACGGGGCCGCAGATCTTCAAGCGGTTGCGGTTCGAGGGCTTCTGGCTGAGCGAGTGGGGCAAGGAGAACCCGCTCGAGAAGCGCAACACGGTGAACGAGATCCTGGATCTGATGCGGGAGGGCAAGTTCAAGGAGGCGCCGTTCAAGGAGGTGGAGTGGAACTGGGACACCGAGGAGAAGGTGCTCAAGGATGCCGTCCAGGGCACCCTGGAGGGCTTCCGGGGCGGGAAGGGCCTGTTTGTGTTTGGGGAGACATAGGATTCGCGATGGTCCGGCTTTTCGAGTGTATCATAACGGATAGACAAAAACATGCCAAATGTGAAGATAGTTGCTAATGTTTGCACATTCTGCATCCATTGTTTTGATGATCAGAATGTTGCTCTGTACGACCGTTTCCGGCCCAAGGCAGACTGAATCTCTGGGTCTGGCCCGTAAATCATCCAGCGCAGCACCATAAAACGTGACATGCAAACCATACTAACTTATCCCCCCTACCCGTATGCACGCAAAATGACCAACACAAACACCCCAACCCTCAAGCCCGAAACGCCTGCACCAACTCATGCAGCTTATCAATGACAACCGGTACCAGCGCATTGAGATTGTCATCCATGATCCGCTCGAGATGCCGAATGGCATCCTCCTCGTCCATCTCCAAGTGGAACCGCTCCTTGACCTTGAGCGCCGCCTTGTCGGGCTCGAGCTTGATATCCGGGATGTTGGCATTCGCCATGAGCGTGAACAAGTTGAGGATCAGGTTGCAGTTCTTGCGCAGCGCGCTGTAGGCCAGGAAGCAGTACTGCTTGAACTGGCGGTAGTGCTCCGAGCTGGAGCCGCCCATGCAGTCGACCATCTCCTTGGAGAGCTTCATGGCCGGCGCGAACGGCTTCGGGTCGCGGCCCAGGATGTAGCCAAAGTCGGCGTGGAAGAAGTGGCCGTCAGGCGCCAGGAGCAGGTTGTCCAGGTGCCTGTCGCCGACGCCGAGGATGTAGGTGATGACGCAGTAGCCGGCGCAGGACTTGACGAACGTGTCCAGCGTCTCTTTCCGCAGGCCCATCGGGCCTTGGCTGTCGGGGTTGTTCTGCTTGAGGTAGGCGAGCGCCGGGTTGTTGCGGTACTTCGAGGTGATGCCCTGGAAGCTCATTGAGTGGACAAACTGTGACAAGCCTGCACTCGTGCTGGTCGCGAGGATCTTGTATGGCGACAGCTTGAGGTCCAGATTTTCTTTTTGGAGGAGGTCATCCATCAGGGTGATGATCTGGATCACCAGCTGGTCCTGGCGGAGGTCGTCACCCGTCTTGAAGAGAATGGGGTACTTGCGGCCAGAGGTGGTCTTGAAGGAAACCTTGATCGGATGCAGAGAAGACTTGAAGACAACAGTGTCCTCCGGGACGACGCCGATGATCTCTACCGATGGGTCCAGAGGCAGCGGAAGTGGTGGGTCGATGGTGACAAGCTCGTTCTTGGGGTCCCCTAAGAAGTGCTTCACCCGCTCCGTCCTCTTGGCGATGGATTCGTTCGACTCCTTGATCTCGCCAGATATTTTGGACAGGATAGAAATCCACTCGGCCTGTCTCTTCAGTGTCTTTCGTGTTTCCTCCCCGCCAGACTGTTTGACAAGCTCTGTCATGAAGTCGTAGGCAACCTTGCCGTAGATGGCTTGGTTGTCTGCCCCTTGGTCCTGCGACTTGTCATCGCACTCGACCATCACGTACCACCAGAAGTAGTTGCCCAAGGTAAAGCTGTTGGCAGCCCTCGAGATGAGGAAACGGGCCAGCGAAGAGTCCTGTGTCACTTCGTGGCCGGGCTGTGGAGAGATGTGTTCGTATTTCAGTGCTTGCACCAACTGCAGCAGGTACAGCAGGAGCTCTTGGTCATCGGCCTTGCGCAACCGGTCCACGGCAAAGGCTCTCACTGCCGAGTTGTCAAAGGTTGGGCCGAGCAGTTCCAGGGCGTCGTCGACATCAATGTCTGTCCACTTGCCCAGGATCTGAGCCGCCTGTCTCGACTCTGACTGGTCGTGCCAGTTGACTGACTTGGCGAACTTGGTGAGTGCTTTCTTGTTGCGCGTCAGGTGATGGCGGAACTTCCAGATGAGATCCTTCTCCTCGGGTGACAGCGTGTGGGTCGGTGAATATGCCATTATCATGTTCAGCTCGTCCCGGACCTTGGCGTTTGGTTTCAGGTCCTTGTCCAGAATGCCGTTGCGGTGCTGACCACGGACGAGCCTCCGGTGCTTGCTTTCGGCGGGATTATCCTTCGCCGCAACCTCCGGGTCGTACACCCGGATCAAGCGGCCGCCATAGCCCTCATCATCGTCCACCGCGTTGATGCCGGGGCCCAGCTGGACTTCGGGTGGCGGCTTGAGGACGATGTTCGACTGGGAGGAAGAGGGGTGAAGGTAAGACGAGACAGGTGGCGGCGGGTATTCGTGGTCGGCAAAGACAATCGGAAAATCGAACCTCGGGAGTTCGACGTTGAGGAGGAAGCTGGACGGTTCCGGCGAAGAGTCGGTGTCTTGGCCACCCCTCGAAGTATCTGTTTGTGCGAGCTTTTGTTGCTGACCCGCCTTCAACGACGACTTGGCGGTCTGCAGCCCGCGCTTCTCGAAGCCTCGGAAGACGAGCTGGTCAAGCCAGTCGACACGAGGGATCTCTCCCATCTCATGCTTCTTAAACAGCCTCTCCATCCGGTCTAACTCGTCGACCTCTTTATCATCAGACACCCCTTTCCGTGCCTTCCTTTTAGGAAGGATGGCGGGTGTTGTGGTGTCATCGTTGCCGTCGGCCGGCGCGTGCCTGTAAACGTGACATTTTTGGCGGCCCTTGTGCAGCTGGTTTTCCTTATCAAACAGCGGAAGCGTCGTCCCGCCAAACGGGATTGCGTGTCCCTGCGCGCTTTGGCCGCCAGTGGGGGATAGGTCCCAGATGGTGATGGCAAGGCGGGCGTTCTGGGGCAGAGTCGAGTACGTGACAGGAAGCGCAAGCCACTCGTTCCACTTCCTCTCAGTCCGGAACGGCTTGTAGGCCGTTTGAACGGGCACGGTCAGGGGCTTGGATCCGGCCCACACCTGAACCGTTACGTAGAGGTCTGAGTGGGGACTAGGGTGTGTTACGGGTGAGCTCGGGCATCGGGAGCAAGCTAGGATATGAGGATACCTTTGGTTGGATCCAATATGCCGGAGCTCTGGGTGTTCAAGGAGGGTGGAAAACGGGAGTGTAGGCTCGGCGCCCTCGAGGTTGATGCTGAGATGGCTCTCGTCAGTAACGTATTCCCCGAGTGCAGTGTCCAGGACGCCGTTGCGATCACCACGGCACAAGTCACAAGGGCAGGAAACCCACATGCGAATGCTGACGGGATAGTCGAGCGCGTCGGAGCTGGCGAATGAAAAAGGCTCCATGACGCAGTCTCCAGTATCTGGCGGGCAAAGCGTGCCGCACTGGATGGATAGAGTGAAAAGAGATGGAAGATGAGAAGGTTGAGTTGATGAAGGAGAGCTTCTGGATGTACGAAGTACCTGACGGACTTGCACCCAGGGCACCCATCCCTGTCGCTCAGTGGAACCCCACAACCACGCACCCCGCCCTGGTCACACCCCACCTTGCTGCCCAGGCAGACACCCCACACAGGCCTGCGGAGTGTGGGTCTGCTTGGGCAGTTAATTGCTGGTCGCGTCTCCAAATTCATCGACGCGACAACAGGAAGCAACCAATCCTTTGAGAACACTGCAAAAGAACAAAGTACCGATAAAGAACGAAAGCAATCATCATTCCTCCCATTTTCCCCACCTTTTGAGGGTGTTCATACTCTATTTTCCCAATCTCACGCAACCCGATATCCATGACCGACATCGCATCTACCCGCCGTTCCGCCAACGCGACGCGAAACCCGCTGTCGCCCGTCACAGCAGAGATGGAGAACCGTCGGAGCCTCTCGGTTCGCGGAGCCGGCGATGCTCCTGGCGCCGCCGGGTCTTCTTCGAGGAAGCGGACCTCGGACGTCGGGAGCGAGCCGTCGACCAGTCGGCGTAGGACTCGGGATCCGTCGCCCGAGGGAGACGACCAGAGCGACATTGAAGAGTACAACCCGGCACAATCAATGCAACAGCGCAGACAGATTCAGCAGAGCATGCGAGAGATGCAAAATCAGATGCGCGAAAACCCGGACGAGTACTTGCAAGCGGACCCCCAGGCCTTGCTCGACTACTTCAACCAGTCGGACCGCATCCTCAAAAATGTGAGGCAGACGGGCGAAGCTGCCATTGATTCGCGGGGCTTGGTGATTGCCGCCGACCTCTCAGCTCGCCGGGTGCAGCGGCTGACTTCGGGGAATGTCGGGAACGGTGTCGACGTCGACGAATTCGTCTCAAAGTGCATTACTTACATGCTACAAGGCCGTGGGATCGAGGACGACCAAGCCACCGAACTCTCGAGCACACAAAGGAGGCGGCGCCAGCCGAACCGCGGTGCTCTGGGTAGCGACGACGAGGACGGGGTGGGCGACGACGGCGACATGATGAACTGGGCTCACCTTGGTCGATTCGCGTGCATACCCGCCGTCCGCCGGCCTGCGCTCCCCGGCTTTCTCTTGGGCCCGCTGTCGATCGAGAAGAAGGCTCGCAAAATCACCAAGAGGTCGGCACCGTTCAGGGTTAATAACCTTCTGGAGGTCAGGCCAGCGGAGCTCAGGGCAGAAGACCTGAAAAAGTCGGACAAGAACGACCTTCCCTCCATCTGCAAGAAGATTCATGTGCAGTTGGAGGCGGCGCAGGAGGAGGCCCAGGACGCGGTGGAGAAGGCGTTGGATCAACTAAGCGAGGAACAAGCGGCCGAGCAACAGGGGCCGTTGATGGAGCGCTACGCACTACGGTCAACTGGAGGCATTGACCTTTTGCGATTTGTTGTCAACCCGCATTCGTTTGGGCAGACGGTCGAGAACATGTTCTACATCAGCTTCTTGATCCGCGAAGGGACTGTCAAGCTCGAGTTTGATGACGACGGCCTCCCAGCTATAGGTATGTGGTTCCAGCAGACGAGGCTGGCTGCGCGCAAAGGCTAACACCACTAATAGAACCGGTTCGAAAAAATTCATCGGCAGAACCATCCCGTTCCAAGGCCGCCATGAGGCACCAAGCCATCATGTCGATTGATATGGCAACCTGGAGGGACATCATCGACGCATTCGACATCAAGGAGCCCATGATCCCGAGCAGACAGGAGGACGCCCAACAAGGACCTGGCGCGCGAGGCTGGTACAGCTAATGACCCGGCCGTATTTCTTGTGTGTCAGACCTTCGTCAAACTTCTCTCTGTCGGTTTCGCCTTGTCGTTCATCCTGTACGAGCATCAATTGCGGAGCAACGGCTCGCTGCCTCTCGCAACACAGCAGAGCAGGCCTCGGTCTCGGTGCCAGCACTTCGGTCCGCTGTGGCCCATCTAGGACAGGTCTTGGAGCGCAAGGCTGTGTCGAGATCGCGCGCAAAAGACCTCCTCAACCGCAGCGTTGGAATCCTTTGTCTACGATGTTTGCACCACGGCCATGCCGGAAACGGCAGCTGGAGGCAAAATGCCTTTGTCTAGTTATTGACATGGTATCCTCAACCTTTCCGAATGGCCTTTCTTTCACATGATTGCAGTCTCGCCTCCTTAAACGCTGATGTCGTGCCCTGAGACCTCCCCCCCTCGATTCCGCTACTTCAACCCTTACGCCGCTCTTTGAGCATACCAACACTCCAAACTTTCTCCGACCTTTCCGAACGTTCTCCATCCGGTTCTACACCCTCTACTCTCAGACCAGCGCACGTTTCTGCACACTCGAATAAGAACCAAAATGGCGGAAGTCAGTCCCGATCGCCTTGACTTTCTTTTCGGTTCTGATGACGATGACATTCCCGTTGAGCCGGTTCCGGGTCTCGATCTAGCGGCTTCTAATGCCGAATTTGAATATGGCGGGGGGCCTGCCGGCCTGGATGAAGGTGTGCCCCCTGGTCTTGGAAGCGTCGAGGAAATCGACCCCTTTGCGTCGCAGATACCCGGCTCACCAAGGTCGCCAACTGAACCTTCACCCGAAACGCTGCCCCCCACGCAACAGACCGAGGTCTTTGATTCTGGCAGACCTGGCTCACCAACGATGCCAACTGGACGGCCACCCGGAGCGATGTCCCCCTTTCTGCAGGCCGTCAGCTCTGGTTCGCGGAGACCCGGCTCACCAAGGACACCAACTAGATCGCAACTCGGCGTGTCGTCGCCTAGGGAGCGGGCCCTCGCCGCTGCTTTGGGGAGGTCTAGCCTAGACGTGACGGCAATGGAACTGCCACCCCCAATGTTTCCTGAGCCGCAGAGTCGCCGCCCCTCAATCGCCAGCGCTAGAAGCACCAGCACTCATCGTTCTCACAGCCGTCGACAGGCCGAGATGGCAGAAGACATCTACTTGGAGAACCCTGAGATCCTGAGATTTAACGACAGGGCGGACAGCTCGAATCGTGAGCCCTGGCCGCTGGAGACGGTGACCAAGATCGGGCTTCTCCTGCCCCAAATTACGGAACCCCCCCGGCTTGGAATGCTGGAAAGGGTAGACTCGATGAAGATGCTTCAGATGCACGTGGAAAATGAGGCGCGTGTCTGGCCGCTTTGGCAAAGGCTGTTGGGGTGCTACGATATCGCCATGAGAGGCAGGCGTGCTGCTCTTCTCGCCCTCGCCGACGCATACAACAAAGCCTACGAGGAAGAGGAGCTCGAAATGGAATTCAACGAGAGAATGCGAGTCCTCACCGAGGAAAACGAAGGGCTCATCAGAACTACCGAAGTTCTTGAAGCCCAGGGTGGGCAACAGCAGCAGCAAATCGCGAAGCTGGAGGACAAAAATCGGATTTTGGTTAGAGATGGGTCCGCACTCCAGACGAGATACGACAAAATCATAACCGCGCGGGAGAAAGAGCTTGAAGACTTGGAAGGGGTGATTGCCGACTGGGAAGCGTCAACCCATGTACCGACTACCCGTTCGGCAGCACCCCGCGACAAAGGCGATCATGAGACCAGGTTCCGGTCCATTCGAGGAGCGCTTGAGGAAGCCCGTGTGGCGACTGCGATAAGCAACGCCCGCAACACACTCCTCCAGGACAAATGCAACGCGCTGGAGAAAGCAGTTGAGGAGATCGTTCAGCAACCGAGATCACAGGAGATGGGCCCCAGTGTGGTATCAGAGTTGGAATCCCGGTCGACGCAGCTGGAGCTCCATAATCAAGTGCTCAAGAACGAGCTAGAAGCCGAACGGGCTCGTTCGGCCGAGAGAGACAAAGAGTGTGCCGACCTTATAGCACGCTTGACTAGCCAGAGCGAAGTGCAGCCCCAGCAACAGCAGGCAGTAGACGACACACTAAAGAAAGAAGCTGATCTGTATCGAGACAAATGCGTGGCACTTGAGCGGACAGTTGACGAACTCCAGCAAAAGATTGCCGATCAGGCTGTGGAGGCGGCCCACGACAAGCAGGAATACAAGACCAACATGGACGAGCTCGGAAATTCCATCAAGGACCTGCATACAACGGTTACCGACGCCATTGGCGGGCTCGACAATGCTCCAGCCTCGGGTTCATCGTCCGGTAACGTCCAGGTGCCTCTTCTGCCTGAAGAAGTCATTCGAGACATTGAGGCAGCCCAGCTACAGACCATCCAGTCCAGCCAGGCCGTCATGGACGAGATAAGGGCCACGATCAACGGACTTGTTGAGCAAGTGACAGCAGAGATGGCAGACGCCAAGGCAGCCCATCTCGAGGGAGCACAGCAAATCCTGGAAGAGCTCCGGAAGCTCACCGTCTCGGCCGATTCCTGGATCCAGGACCATCAAACATTGGAGGAAAACCAGGGATTGATACATGACGAACTCGATGCACTTCGGAAACTGGCTCAATCAAACCAGCATACCTTCCAGGAGATTGACCAACAAGTCCAGCGGCAATCTTCTCAGGTTGAGGCAGCCAAGACGGTCTCCCAGCAGAGCACGCATTCTGAACCACGTCCCGGACTCTTGTTCTTCAGTCGGTCCAAAGGCTTGTCATTCGATGCCAGCAACAACGAAATCACGTATCTGGAGGCTGTCGCGAATCTCATCTCACGAATGAAAATCCCGCCGCAAGGGACGGGGCTAGACGCGGCGACGCGCTCGTGGGCCAACGAGCTCTCACTCCTACAGCAGGGGCTCAGCGCAGTCGAACCCGATACTCCAGCCGAAGACCTCATGGCCGAGTTTGCGCGGGACCTCGAGTCGTTCATGGAGCAAGGCGTCGAGAACGACCCGACAATTTTCTACGTGGCGCTGGAGGACTACGACAGGCTCTTCGACGGCTTGCTGAAACTTCAGTCTTACGTCCCACAACCGCCCGCTGCTGAACAGGAGCTGCTGGAGAAGATTGATGAGAAAATTGAGCGGGCCGAGGAGGTACGGGAGACACACTCGCGGCTGATGAAGGAATACCAGGCACACCAAGCACAACATCCTCCTAACGTTCTCAACTCTAGCCAGTCGGCCGAGATCTTGCGACTTGTCTGCGATTTCTTCGAAACCACTGGCGGCAAATGGAACTGGTCCACCCCCGCGGACCAGGAGACTCTTGCTTCCGTCGAGGAGTTGTACCTCCAAATCCAAAAAGCCCTGGCCCACCCGTCTCTAATCGAGCGAAGACGGGAGTTGCTGGCCGGCATCGCGAGGCAGGAGACTCAGTTGGCCGAGCTGCAAGAGGATATTCCCAAGGTCAAGGCGCAGGCTGACGATATGGTTAGGCGGCTGGCAGCGTTCGACAGGTTACAACTAAAGGGGCGTGGAGGACGCACGCCGGATGATCAAGCCTTGGACAAGGCCTTCAGAGCCGGCCTCAAGAGACATGAAACGAGGCTCCGCCGGGAGCAGCACTACAACCAAGCGCGCCATGACCGGCTGGAGGCCAAGCGAGTGGACGTGAAAGACTTCCTCAACCAAGAAACTGTTCTCGACCGTCACCGAGCTCAGCGCCTCCTGGCCGAAACCCTCCTCAAACTCCAGTCGTCAGGGCGCCCAGGTCAGCACAACGATGCCATCTGCTTCTGCACCCTCCTCCGCTATTTCATCCCCCGCGCCTATTACTCCAACATCACGGAGGGCTGTTGCGGCGGCGGCGGCGGCGGCGGCGGAGAGAGGTTGATCATATCCGCTGGGACCCCCGATCCCGCCCACGACGACGGAACCGCCGTCGTCCCCTCTTGCCACGGCCACCACGGCCACGGTCTTCTCGGCTCAAACCCCGTCTCGACCTCCCTCTGCCACATCCTGACGGCCTTCGCCTGGCTCGTCTTCCTCCTCCTCGTCCAACCCCACAACCTCCTCACGACCCTCGCCTTCCTCCAATCCGCCCTCCTCGCCCTACCAAACTACCTCTACCGCCTCGCGGCCCACACCGCCTCCCGCGCCCGCCACCGCCTACTACGCCTGCGCCGCGTGCGCCCAGCCCAAGCCGCCGCCTGGACCCGCGAGTTACTGTCGTCGTCCGCGCGGCAGCTACAGCTGCGGCAGCAGCGGCCCAAACTCGCCCTGCCCCCGGCCCCGGACGCGTCGACCCTCGTCTCGGCGGCCGTGTTCCTCTTTTTGCTGTACGCCTTGCTGTCGTACGTGGCCGTGGTCGTGGAGCGGCGGATCTGGGTCGGGGATAACGACTGGCGGTATGCGTATCTGCTGGATATTACGAGTGGGCGGCCGCTGCCGTATCCGGGGTGGTTGCCAATCCGGGTGGATTACAGGCTTGTGACGCACCGGGTGTGGGTTTGGTTTGCGGAGGGGGTGCATGGGTTTTTTGAGTGGAGGAGGGCGGTGGATCTTGGGGGGGTGAGAGGGGTTGGGAAGGGGGTTAGTTGGTGGGTGGGTTGGTTGGTGGAGGTTGTTAGGGGGGTTGGTTGGTGGGTGGGTTGGTGAGTAGGGCTTGTTGGGGGTTGGTTGAGAGGAGGGGGTAGGGTGGTGGTGAGTGGGTGGCTTGCGGTGGGAGCTTCGGTGTGCGGAGAGGGCGTTCTCGGGGTTTAGGAGGCGGGTTGTACGATGTCTTGATTATGATGGTACGGTGTTTGGGTCTTGATTACATTGGTATGAATATCTATGGGTCTATTTCTTCTCACATCATGTCTCCCGCTCGCATACGCTGCTCAAGCATGTCCTCTAAAAAGCCGTTCAACTCGGCCGTCGTAACCCCAAACGTGCTGCCCTCGTCTTGATCCTCCAAATCCTCGAGTGCCGCGGCCTTGTGGACCTCCCCCGTAATAACCGCCGCCAGTGTCCTAATATCCCTGGCGTTTGACCATCCCTGTGCCATGGTCAACTCATCAAGCAACCCGACCATCCTCTCCGCCTCCTCTGCCACCTCGCCTACCACATCCCGCACCTCAATATCCTCCTTCTTCAGCAAGCTCAGGAGATGCTCCCTCATCCGGGCAGCATCCATCGGCGGAAAGCAGACGTCCGTCGCAAACCGGCCCTTCAGCCCGGGGTTAACCCTCATCAGCCGGTCCATATCCCTATCATAACCAGCCAGAACAACAACCACCTTCTTCAGATAGCGATTCTTAGTCAAGCAGTCGACCAGCTCCCCGACCGCCTCCTCCTCGTAGCCGTGACAGCCGCCACCGGACGGGGCAGCACCGCCGGCAAGGCGATACGCCTCGTCGATAAACAGCACCTCGCCCAGGGCACGCTCAAAAAGATTAACCACCTTCGGCGCCGACTGGCCCATGTACTCGCCGAGCAGCTGGCTGGCGGAGCACTGGACGACCTCGCTGGTGCTGAGGAAGCCCTTGTCGTAGAAGATCTGGCCGACGATGCGCGCCGTGTGGGTCTTGCCTGTTCCCAGGGGGCCCTTGAAGACGAAGGTGAAGGGGATGATGTCGCGGGGGTCTTTGCCGCGGCGGCGGAAGTTGGCGGCCATGCGCTGGTAGCCGCGGAATGTGTCGAGTATGGGGGAGAAGCCGATGAGGTCGGCGAAGAGGGCCCTGGCATTTGGTGCTGGCTTGGGCGGAGCGGCTCCAGGCGGGGTCGATGTCTTGGGGTTGGAGGAGGATTGTGGCTTGTTGCTGGTTGAGGTTGAGGGTGTCGAGGGGGGTTTTTGATGGTGTGGTGGTGTTGGCATCCGTCTTTCCTTCGGCCTTGGTCCGCTCTCTGAACCGGGTCTTGGCTTGGTTCAGGAGATTGTCGACGTCACCGCCGTTGCCAAAGTTGGGGCGGTCTCGGGCGAGGCGGAGGACTTCAGCGGCCACCTCCATGGCCTGGTCAGTGGCGCAGATTTCCTCCTGGGCCATCTTGAGACGCAGGATCTGGTCCAGGTGCTCGTCGTCGTAGTCCTCGAAGCGGAAGGCTTCCTCCAGAGGAAACCGCCTCCTCAGGCCAGGGTTAACCTTCTCGAACATGTCCTCCATCATGTCGGCGTAGCCGAGGAGGATCACGCACCGGTCCTCGCCAGGTCTGTTGTGGATCCTGAAGACGATGGTGTCGATACAGCCCAGCCGGTAGGTATCTGTCGTAAACCCGTAACCTCCCCTGCTTCCGTGGTAAAACATTGGCGCATCGTCGATGATGAGAACTTTGCCTATGGTCGAGCCGAGAATCTCCCTTGTCTTGACTTCCGATTCCCCGATGTACTGCCCGATAAAGTCATCAGGGGTTTTATATACCACATCTCTTGTGGAAAGCAGGCCAATTTCGGCGAGGACGTGGGCGTAAAGCTTGGCCACGGTCGTCTTGCCCGTCCCCGGTGGCCCCATAAAGACGCGGTTGAGTGACGTCTGGAGTGGCTCCTTGCCGAGGATCTCGCGGCGCTAGTTTCCTTTGGCGCGGGTGAGGAGCTCCCCGATGGCTTTCTTGACGCTCTCCAGGCCGGCCATCTTCTCGAGCTCTTTCCACGCAGCACTGCGAGAGCGGATATCCTCGGGCTCCTGGCCGATGAGATCTTCTCGAGTGAGCAACGAGTGGTCTGTGGTGGCTGTTGCGGTGGTCCCACTGCCGGTCGGGTCGTTACGCTCCTCTTCTAACCCGCTGTTCCCGTTATTCTCGAGGCGAACTGCTTGTCGGCGAACGATCTTCCCAAAGGCCAACACAAAGGTCGAAGACGTTGGTGAACCCAGAACACCCCCTGCCCTTCCCCACGCGCTTGGCAACAATCCGAGTGTAAGGCCCGGTATCACCACTCTCGGCCGTGAATGAGTTGTGGTGGATGAGCTGAAGCAAAATGGTATGGAGCTGCTTGTCGTCGTAGTCTGGGAGCTCCAGTCTTCGCGGAAACAGCCATCGACCACTTGGCCGACCAGCGAGAAAGGTTCCTATTCGTTGGCGCTGCCAGCGAGCACAACCACAAGCTGGAGAAGAGAAGAATGCTACTCCAGGTAGAGCAAGAAATCACCCCCAAGTGACGACCAAGCTGCTTCGACTGAATCGATGAAGACAAACTGAGCTTCTATTTAGCAGACAGCTTCTAGACGGGTATGGTTTGTTGGGCCCGGGCGACATACCACTGGGCGTCCAGGAAGGCTGCTCTCCAAGTAATATCGCAAGGAATCAACGGCCCTGTCGCTTTGGAATTCCAAGCCCGATCTTGCCGTATAGTCGGCCCCCGTCGACCAGATACCGCATTCGGCAAGGAAGTCTTTGTAAATGGTCGCCAGGGTTCTCTTTCCCGTCCCAGGATTTCCCGTCAAGACAAGGTTGAATTCCTGGCGTCTCAGGATGCCCTTCCTGTGCTTTGCCGCCGTGATGGTGGCCTTGATGGCAAGGAACTCGCGCTTGACCTCCTCCAGCCCGACCATGGACATGAGCAGGTCCAATGCCTTGCTTTCTTCGCCGAGCTCCCGCCTCTGCCTCGCCCACTCCCGCTCGGCGGGGGACGTGTCGATGCCCTCGGACGAATTTAGAGCCAACTTTGACCCCAGCGCGGGGAGAAGCGGCATGCCTGGCCGTCTGGGGGCAGTCTCGGAGGGGCTGGCACTGCTGTGGGTGATGTCCTCCCAGCAGCTGTCCTCGGGCTCAGCATCGGGGATGCTGAAAGGGTTATGGGCACGCTTGAACTCGGGTTGTGCGTGCTCTTCTGCCTGGGTGCCGGTTTCATGTTCCGGCTGCTCATCGTCAGCCCCGAGCTCCCATCCTTCCTGACCGTCGTGGATGTTTTGGGGCGCTCCCCCCGCGGCGTCGGTGCTGTTCTCGTCGCTGCCATCTCGATCGTGGTCTGAGGACCCCGAGGAGGCACCGGGTGTCGAGAGGACGGAGCGAGATGGCGGCGACCCCAACCCCGTCGCGCATGCTGTCTCGACAAGGTCGAAATTGGAGTCGTGGGATTTGCCGGCGTCATTGCCACCGTCCTCAGGTGTGTGTGCCGTTTTCTTTGTGTACTGTACAGCGAGTTGCAGAACTATCTATAGCGAAGAAGACTGGGGAACGAAAGGCTAACGCGAAGAGCCGAGAAAGTGAGAACTGCGAAGTGCGAGGAGTGGAAAGCTGCGTGTGGAATTTTCCCAGCTGGTCAAGAGAGCAGGATATTTATCTGCCGGCCGGCCCTGTCGTTAACTTCAGACCGCAGGTCCGCAGCCTCCGAGGTGCTCGCCCGGGTGACGCGGGTCCGCCTTTTAGCGCAGACCATGTGGCGCATCCGGACCGCCGTGGCCCTCTCTGGTGATGGACTAAGGCGCTGAGCCCTTTGAAGTCCTTTCCTCTCTCCCATTAGGTACATAGAGTAGCCCGCGGCGTTCGATGTAGTCTCGACAGTATGCATGCATAGGTGGGCAGTCCAGATGACTTCTGTATGATGAAATGACCACGTGCAGAACTCTCAAATCACAAACAAAGCTAGTTACTACGCGTAGACAGATCGGAGGGAAGGTTTGATGTGCAAGCTATCTCTATCTCCCTCCTCATCGAGGATAAGTGGAGGACACCTGTAATCTACCTTGTAACGAACGGTGATAGGGGTTGGGCGAAAACAAGGGGAGGACGTAGGAGTCACACATGAACAATGGAGCAGTAGTATGATTCAGATTTGGAAGAATGCCACGTAACCGTTACAGCTCTTGGTAGGCCAGTATATATGAAGTGAGATGCAGACGTGCCCGAATACCTTGAGAGGGAAAATGCTTATATCCGAGAGACCGGCGATTGGAAGAGGAAGCTCTCATGATTGCGTTTGATAGTGGGAACACCGAGAGCAATCTAGGGTGGGAAACATGTTTGTTAAGGCCGGCAACGGCAAAGACATGTAAGTTAGCCATGTCCAACGCATGATTTTTCACCTGCAGGAAGGGAGGAGGGCTTGTCATTCACCACTTAGGGCTCACTCCGAACGGCAGTCTGACTACATATACTATATAGTGGCCCCAGCTGCGCCGTATTCAGGTTGTTGCCCCTAATGCCATTGTCCAATTTGCGCATGTGACTGTCAAGGCCAGTGTTGGCGTGGCCAAGGTCCCCTTCTCGGGTAGGTGTCTTCAGGTTCTATTGATCAGGCCTGAGCGTTACACAAAGTGAGTTGTATCTAGGAGGTCATTACTAGTGACAATCTGCTACTACAATGTGTATGCAGCCATAGTGGTTTGATTTGTCGAGCACTACAAATTTAGACGGAATCCGACTTAGTACTAACGCGGCAGCGTATATCTGCCACTACAACAGAAGGAATAGCGACAAGAATTGTACATATATAAGCCGTCCATTACTGCTCCGATTAAATACCAGTACAACCCAAACCTATCTTCAAACAGCCGTATCAACACAGAACCCCCCGACGCTCTCTCACTCTCTCACTTCCGCGCCCCCTTCCCCTCCAGATGCCACGCAAACACCCTCTCAAACACCTCCTTCCCATTCCCCACAATCGTCTCCCCATGGCATGGTACAATGGTATCAAACTCCCACCCCGCAATCCGCCTCACGCTCTCATTAAACCCCTTCCGATCACTCCTGCTCGCCACATGCCACTGGAACCTCTTCATCCCCAACGCCTCGCCCTGCGTCGTCTGGAAACTGTTGAACAGCTTCCCCAGCAGCCCCACCTTGGGCCTCTGCGCCTCGGGCACGCGCGAGTACTGCTCCTCGGCGGGTAGATTAAACATCAGATCCGCCTCAACCACGACCCTATCCGGCCTGTACAGGAACACGAGCTCCTTGTTCGGGTGCATGTGGAGGTACTCCATGTCGAAATCGGCGTCGAAGTCGTCGCCGATCTTGACCGTCTTTTTATTCTCCTTGGTGACAACGACGGCGAACGGCTCCCTGCCGATCTTGGGGTCGTCCTGGGGAGCCTTTTGGCGCTTCTCGGGCAGGCCCTCGGGCCCGACGAGCTTGGCGTCCGGGTAGGCGGCCGCCCACTCGGACAGGAAGATGTGGTGCTCGATGTCGGTCGCGACGAGGTAGCGCACGTCGCCGCCGAGGGAGGCGACCTTGGCCTTTGTGGCTTCGGTCAGGGCCACGGGGGAGAAGACGGCAAGGGCGCCCGTGGTGAGGCGGACTGGTTTCGGGGGTTAGCAAACTGGCTGTTTTATGGAGGGGGTTTATGCTCACCGAGTGTGCCGCGCCCGCCGATGGGGAAGCGGCCGAAGCGGAGGAAGGGCACGGAAAAGGTCACGACGTTGGGGGTGACGTCGCGGATGACCATCACCTCGTCCGGGTTTGGCGGGATGAGTTTGGACGACATGTTTTGGGTTTGGGTCGAAGAGGCGATTGCAGCAGTTAAGGCGGTCAGGAGGATGGCACCTGCGATGAGGTTTCGATGTGTGAATCGTTTGCGGCGCAAGGGGGATGATGTCGTGAGGGTCCTTGCTCTATGAGATGATGAGAGGTTTAGGCCTAGGCTTCGAGGTAAGCGAACTAAGGGCTGGTCAGAGGATAGTGTGTTGATTAGCTACATGTACTAGTATCGGAAACACGGTTTGTCTATGGGCCTATGCTGTCCTTTATACTGTGGCGGGATCCTCGCGATGCCGACAGTTTGACAAAGGAGCGTGTGGGCTTACAAAGCTGCGATTGCACTTGAACAGCGGCGGGCAGGCAACCGTTGGCCTCGGCATTCTGGCGCAAGCAACCATGACGGACGCCTTGTCACCTCGGCAGAGCCTAAAACTATGATGGAACTTCTGGCTGCCCAGTGCGTATCAGCGTATCCGCAAGCCACCACCGCCATTGATAGAAGGCTGACCGGGGATTTGGAATTCGAGTCAAGGGTCCATCTCAATCTGACTCGATGCCATTCCATTGAAGCATGACATCATGTTCAAGCCCAAAAGTTCCAACGGCTCACTCAGCCCCCGGCTTGGCAACGGTCTTCGGGGCTCGGCAAAGGCCTGAATCCCTTTTGTCGTGTGAAAACCCGACCCGTTTCCGGGCAGCTGCGCATGGCACAGCCGAGGCAGGATCACAAATTGTATGTTTGCGGCAGGGAACGACAACTGGAAAGA
The DNA here is from genome assembly GCA_033296685.1 of Parachaetomium inaequale. NCBI lineage: Eukaryota > Fungi > Ascomycota > Sordariomycetes > Sordariales > Chaetomiaceae > Parachaetomium > Parachaetomium inaequale. Next base: position 151,281 of record MU854345.1, read on the forward strand.
CTGGAATTCCAAATCGTGGGAGTTTGGGGACTCGGGAGAGGCTTTTTGTTTGCCAGTCAAGGTCCTGAAAAGAGTTGATAGGGTTAGGGACATTTCCACACCACCCTAACCCTTATCAGAAGCAGTTCATCCCTACGAGCGCTTCCAATCAATTATCCTGGTTCGCGATCAAGCTCCAGAACGCGACGGCATTGAACTTGGAACTCAACAGGACCCGATACAACCCGCTGAATATCTCAATTGGCCGTCTGAAGAATACCAGAGCAGTCGAGAACGCATGTTAGCTCGGGGTAGGCCTCGCGGCCTCCATCTGCGCCATGTGTGCTCCTCTCGCCAGCAGCGCCGCCTGCTGAACCATTTCATCTCCAAAGGTACCCCCGGTCCTCCCTTCCACCTCCCTCCTCCTCACAATTAACAACCCCCTCCTCCAGAACCCGAACCCACCGAACAACCACCAACCCCCTACCGCTTCACCCTCGCCGTAAAAGACAACATCGCCACCACCTCCTCCTCCACCCCATCCCCCCAACCAACAACATGCGCCTCCCCCTTCCTCGCAACCTACCACTCCCCCTTCGAAGCAACCATCGTCACTCAGCTCCGCGCCCGCGGCGCCCGCCTCGTCGGCAAGACCAACCTGGACGAGTTTGGCATGGGCAGCCACAGCACCCACTCGGCCGCCGGCGCCGTGTCACAACCACCACCACCACCACCCAACCCCACCCACACCCACACCCACACCCACGCCCCTGACAGCAACCACGCCCACAACCATGATATGGAGGGGATGCTCTCAGCAGGCGGCAGCTCTGGCGGCAGCGCGCTCGCCGTGGCGACGGGGGAAGCCGACCTCGCCCTCGGCACCGACACGGGCGGGTCGGTGCGCCTGCCGGCCGCGTACTGCGGCGTGGTCGGGTACAAGCCGTCGTACGGGATGGTGTCGCGGTTCGGGGTGGTGCCGTACGCCAACTCGCTGGATACGGTTGGGTTTTTGGCGAAAGGGGTGCGGGCTATCAGGGAGGTGGTTTTGGGAAAGCAAGGGTTGTGGGGGGAGGGGGATGGGCGGGATCCGACTTGTTTGTCGGCTGCTGCTAGGAGGCGTTGTGCACGGGGACGGGAGGGGTATGGGACTCCGTTGGGGGGGGAGGTGTTGAGGGGGTTGAGGTTTGGGATACCGTTGGAGTATAATATCGAGGAGCTGGAGCCGGGGATACGGGATGCGTGGGCGGCGGCGGCCAAGATGCTGCAGGATGAGTTTGGGGCGCGCGTAGTGCCCGTGTCGCTGCCTACCACTAGGCACGCGCTGGCGGCGTACTATGTCATCGCGCCCGCCGAGGCGTCGTCCAACCTGGCCAAGTATGATGGCATCCGGTACGGCGCGAGGGATACCGAGGCCGCGAGCGATGCCGCCGGCGGGGTTCTCTATGCTGCGAGCCGCGGCAAGGGGTTTGGCGACGAGGTCAAGCGGCGCATCCTGCTCGGCTCGTACACCCTAAGCTCTGAGGCCATGGACAACTACTTCATCAAGGCGCAGCGGGTGCGCCGGTTGGTGCGCAAGGACTTCAACCGCGTCTTTGCGCTCGACAACCCGCTGCACGAGAGGGAGACGTTCGATCTCACTGACCTCGACGAGAGCATCGCCATGGAGGACAAGTGGGGACCGGAAGAGGTCGACTTCCTCCTGTGCCCTACCGCGCCTACGTTGGCGCCGAAGCTCGCCGACGTCATGAAGCAGACGTCGGTGGACGCCTACATGAATGATGTGTTTACAGTGCCCGCGAGCTTGGCAGGGCTGCCGGCTATCAGCATCCCGATGCCCGTTGCGTCGACGGCCGGGGATGTTGTGAGATCCGGCACGGCTGGACTACAGCTGATCGGACAGTACTGGGATGACGCCCGGCTGCTTGCCGTCGCGGATGCCGTATCAACGGCTCTCAAGGGCGCGAGTACGGCGAAGTGACGACGACAGGATTGAACGTCGACAATCCCTTGGTTATTAGGATCGGAGCAGTCGGTGAAAGATAAGACTAGCTAGGGGCATTTCCGCGGGAATAACTGTATATGATGTACTATATTACGCTGTTGCAACAATAGACATGTGAAGTCGTTCTGTCTTATGTGCCCACTGCGGTGGTCGATCGCAACTCAGATGGTGTTTACATCACAATCACCTCCGTGATGGTGGTCTCTCCCAAAGTGTTTTTTGCTGGCTTGGCCTCGTCTTACCGTCCAGCGCATTTGTTCATGGTTCTTGCGCCACCGCCATCGGATACGCGGCTTCTCCGTGGTGAGGTAAGATAGCTGAAGCTATCTAGTGTCAGCACCTGGCGCTCAACCCACCCCCTTGCTCCTGCAGCAGGGGAGGAGAGAGGGCTGCCTGAACCGGCATGGCAGATAACCAGCATGGCATATACTGCCAAGCGGCGGAAGCGCTGCGGAAACCGGCCTGCCAACGCGGACCTACTGCCCGACCCAATCCAATACCGTCTATTTCCAAGTTTGGAGCGGCGAGGCGTTGATCACAGGAGCGGACCTGAATATTTCCTTTCTCAAGCTCGGCCAATGAATGGGCTTCTCCCAATTTCAAGGGCTCCTCTCGCCCTCCGATCGCTGACCCTCTGGGCTGTCGACATCCATCCTGTCGTGATTCGAGCGCCTCTTTGCCGACCCGGACCCGGACCGCGATCTCCGCGGTGAGCTTGACCTCGACCTCGACCTCGACCTAACAGACCCGCTGTCGTCCGCAAGGCCATCCCCATTCGCACCATCCCCATTCTGCATCGCCTCGTCGTCCCCCTCCTCCTCAAGCAGATCCTCCAGCGCGCCGAGCGGGCTGACGCGCGGCTCCAGCAGCTCCAAGTCCTCCAGAATATCCCGCTTCCGCATCTTCCACAGACTGGTCGCGCACACGCGGTCCTTGGTAAGCAGATCATCAACAAACACATCCATATACGTCAGGCTCGTCCCGTCCCTCCCCTTGCGGCGCAGCTTCCGCCGGTCCTCGAGAAACGGCTCCAGTCGCGCGTACACGTCCTTGTCGGCGCGCGTCAGGCGCACATAAAACACGGCCAGCGCGCGCAGGTACTTGAACTTGTCCCCCCCGAAGGCGAGGTACTCGTCGAGCACGTCGTCGCCCGGCGCGAGCTGGAGGAGCTTGAAGGCGAGGCACAGGAAGGGGGTTGGTTTCTGCACGGTGCCCGCCACGCCACCGATGTGGTCGACGTGCTCGACCACGCGGTCGACGATGTCGGCCTCGTTGACGCCGAAGCATTGTTCCTTGTAGAAGTAGCTGTCGACGATGCGCTCGCGCACGGCTTTTTCCATGATGGTGGCGGGGTTGAGCCCGTTTGGGGCGAGCGCGCTTGAGCTGCCGCGCTCGTCGAGGAAGCGCCGCTCGTCGGCGCGGTGGAAGGCGGGTTTGCTCATGGCGGTGGGGTTGTGTCGGGGAGGATCTGGGCGGGGATGGTCGTGTCGGTTCAAGGGTTGGTTTGGGGATTGGGAGGTTGGTGTTTGGTGTTTTTGCGATCCGTCGCTCCACTTGATTTTTTGGTGTTGAGTTTATGATGAAGGCGCCGCTTCCCCGGATTTCTTGGCATGGTGGGCCAGCCGATAAGCGATAGTTGCTTGGCCAACGGCGGGCCATTGTTTGGATCGCGAGGGGCAAGGGGTGGGGGCTTGTCCAACCATGCTGATGTCACAGCCACTGCATCTTGCACATTCCCTCCCTATGCCTTAACTTAGATTTCAATTAATTTTTACTTTGAATTGAGAAACCAAAATTCGATACTCCCCGTTGAATTAAAGTCAAAGGCGCCTCACAGAACAGAAACCGAGAAGAATGCTCCTCACCTCGAGCCAGGTGTCCGTTGCCGTCTCCTCCGGTATTGGTATGCAATCTGCCGTTTTGCTCCCCGTTGCACTTCTGCCATGTGCCGTGGCACCGTGTGTCACGGAACAGCAAACACTTTCTCCATCCTCCAGCAACAAGATATTGATTGACTAACTGGCTGACCACCAACCTACCTAGTGTTCCTCTGCACCGCTGCCCTGTTTCTAAGTGGCTATGTCATCCAGCAGCGCACCCTCCGAGACCTGCGCGCAGCCATCAAGCCGTCGCCCCGACCGTCGCCCAAGATCTTCCTCCCGGACCGGTTCAAGCAGTCGACGACTGAGCTGGCGGACGGGACCATCATAGTGCTCGACGGCGGCGGGGGTGGCGGCGAGGAGCAGGAGGAGAAGCCCGTTGTCGAAGTCAAGCCTACGCTACCAGACGGCGCCGTGGCCGAAGATGGAGATGACGTCGACAGCCCCGAGTCCCCAGCGGAGGACGAACCCACCAAGACAGCGAAGAGCGACACCAAGACTGACGAGAAAGAGAAGGGGGCGGACCCTGCCGCAGAAGACGGCTCAGACCAGCCGCAAAAGCCAATGAGCAGAGCAGAACGGCGGCGGCGTATCAAGGAGGAGATTATGAGGCTGTCGCAGGGCGAAGAGCGCGGTTACTACCAGCGGCGGCTGTGGTGACAGGATACAGGTGTTACTCGGGGACGGATTATCTGCGGGATTTGTGGGACACGGTTTGGGGCGGTACTCTTATTTTTTTAGTTTTCTGGACCGGTACAGCTTTGGACATGAGTTACGATGGGACGGGTGGTTTGGCGTTATTGGGATTGCAAATTTGAAGGACGGCCCAAGGGTGTATGTACAATTTGTTGCGGGTCAACCATACATGAAAGAGAAAGAGATGTACAGTAAGGAAATGGCTCAGTCTCTCGTCGGCCATGTCTGTAGACCGAGTTAAACATCAACTTCCCCTCGGTCTTTACGGTCTTTAATGGCCTACCACTCTTCGATGCACTACTATCGCATCGCCGTCTCAACGCCGCGTAGTTTCGACTTGAAACTCAGCCCGTTCTGAAGCTTGTCTTCCCATTCCACCATATCCCTGCGTCCGAGGTCGGCTTTTTTGACGACGACGCCAGTGACAGTCCCCGAAAGGGCCACGATGGTCGTCGAGAAGTGCTGAAACTGCTCCTCTCGGAGTGGTCATCCCGTTCCTCATGGCTGCGGGACTGTGACGCCAGCCAGAGACAGTCGTCAGGGAGACGGCCCGGTGTGAGAGAGGTTCCGCTTTTCAGTATCTGGCGGAGATTTGTCAGGCCGCCGACCAACACTGCCATAGGGAGAGAAATGTACTCACGGTGCAAAGCCTACAGCGTTGACCGAACTTGCCAACGGTGTTGGTGCATCTGATGGAGGACTGGTAACACAAAGAAGCAACCGTCAGTGGAGCCAATGTCATGTCTCCCAAGCCACGTACATAGTAGTTTGCGCAGTAGCACACCTCCATATTGTAGTAGGATTGTATATTGAGCAGCAGGGGTAGGCAAGCGGCTGTATCCACGTAGTGGTAGCTATGATAAGCAGGGAGGAAGCCCCAAAGCAAGTGCCGATATGGTATTCAGGACAAGACGGGAACGGCGGAACCCCAACACACTAGGGAGGTATAAGAGGTCACAGCATTTGCAAGGAGATGTCAATGGCAACACTGACTGGCAGCTCCTTTAAAGGGAGAAGTGAAGCCGAAGGTAGCCAATAACTCCAGTTGACCTCATCGACGCGGAGACCTCCGTCCTGCCGCATGCTCGGTTCAGCTGGTGTATGACATTCGCCCCTCCGTCTGAACTCGAGGATCAAGGTGTTAAACAGGGGGGAACCCTGCGCTCGCGAGGGAAGGGTACCCTGAATGCCTGTCAACATGCCGAGTTAATGTACGCTTCCTGTGACTGCCATGGTTGTCTCACAGTGCACCGAGTCCAGACCAGACGAGAAGCGGCAGAGGAAGGGAAAGGCGTTGGATAATCTCGGACGGAGCCATGCTGGACGAAAGGGATTCGGCGCAGACCTGGCCTTGCTTCCCGTGTTCCCATCCGCCGTACTTTGTACTTCCCCTTTGTTTGTCTTACCCCTGAATAGCGTCAGCAGGCTAAATATCCCAAAATTACTTCCAATGCCGAAGCAAACATCTCGATCACCCCTCACCCACCATCTTCCCTAAAACCGGAACCCACCCTCAACGTCCGCATAAAGCCATCTCCCAAAGCCAAGGGCTTAGCCGTTGGGATGGGATGGCCGGCAGGTTCCCCGCCCCAGCTAAGCTGCATGCGTCCAGCCATGCCTCCCCTCGGAAGTGCCGGGGGACCAATCGCGTTCTCGACACCGCCCCGCGAAGGGGGGAGTGACAACATCGAGGCAAGGATCTCATCCCGGGGAAAGAAAAAGACGCTTGACAGAGGAGGGCTTGGCGATCGATCGCGGCGACCCTGGGCGGGCTGGGGATTGCCAGGGGGGGTGTGTGAGGGGCGGAAGGGCGGGGATGGGGGGGGCAGTGGTGACATGAGAGGCGGCTCCGAAGCCTGTGAGAGACGGTGCCAAAGCTGCACGGTTGCGACCGGTCAGAAAAAGAAGTGTTTTGACTAACACGATGACAGCGAGACCAGCCTTGATTCTTCCTCATCGGTTGCAACCCGCTCGCGCTGGGTTGATTGAGGGCAGGGTTGTGACAGCAGGCTGACGACGCCGTGACTTCAAGTTCAGAAACACGGCATTGGAAAATATCAACATGGAATTATCGCGTCGGGTCTCTGGCGGGAGACTGCCACGAAACAGGCCTTGGGTTAGCTGGCAGCAACATGAATGATGGACCCAAACCGAGGGGGTGTCGAAGCCAAGTGAGTGTATGTCACACACCCGTCATTCATAACGCAGGGAAAGCGGCGGCCGTTCGTGTCAAGTTGTCCACGTGCCTCACTTGCAGTCATAAAGTCACGAACTGTCGTTCCCAGTTCCCCGCAAGGAGGACCTCGAAGCGCCCGCTCGGTGAGACAACAACGCCCAGAACCAAACTGGCGTGGAACAGAAAGAAAGCTGCATTGTGTTCCCCCGCTCTCAACGATGGGAAACGCGAGCTGACGGGCGGCAGGCTGCGGCAGCAGTTTGGGAAGAGAGATCGCCGTCGTGGCTGGCGGTGGCGTTATATATCCCGCAAGGGAGGACGCCACTTTGTGACTCGATTTGTGTTGAGCAGCGACCTGGACATCAGGCAGCTTGGGCATTGTTCTCGTCACCTTTGCGAAGTCGGACTCGGGTATGGTCCTCAGTTCAGTGGGTTGTGAAAGCGGCAAATCAAACCTTGGAGCTGAAATGCCTCAAATACAGGCAGACAGTACGTTGAAACTTTCTATTTCATCTACACATTACATGGACAACGCCACTACACCATCTATTGCCCCTTAAAGAACTTGCTGTCCTTGCAGACGTACATATCGACGTACTCGTCCACGGACATGGACTCGAGCTTCTTGGGGTCCTGGCCGAGCTGGACCAGCGCCTCCACCTTGTCGGCGCTGAAATGGGGCTCGAGGTGGCGCTTGAACTTGGCCAGGATATGGGGCTTGGCCTCCTCGCGGCGCAGGCGGTGGCCGAGCGGGGCCTCGATGACCACCTCGGGCAGCACGGTGCCGTCGTTCAGCTCGACCGTCAGGCCGTTGCTGATGGTGCGGAGCGCCGGGTCGTGGTAGTCGGCCGTGAACTGCGGGTCCTCGACGCACTTGATCTTCTTGCGGAGCGACTCGACCAACTCCGACGTGGCCGCCTCGGAGCCGTCGGGGTAGTCGCCAGCCGTGAGGCGGCCAAACACGAGCATGACAGAGCACATGTACTGGATGCAGTGGTCGCGGTCGGCAAAGTTGTCCATGGGCTTGAACTGCTTGTCGATGATGCGGACGCACGCCTCGTGCGTGCGGCAGGTGACGGCCTTGATGTCGGCGGCCGACTTGCCCATGGCCTTCAGCTGGGCGTAGATTTTCTCCGACGCCTCGACGGCCGTCTGCGAGTGGAACTCGGCTGCACAAAGAGTTAGCACGCGAGTGGAAGCAATTGGGAAATTAATTCAGGGCGACGCACCAGGATACGACACCTTGAAGAGCACGTTCTCCATGACGTAGCTGCCATAGCCCCGCTGGAACTCAAACTTCTTGCCCTTGAACAGGACGTCGTAGAAGCCCCAGGTGGGAGCGGAGAGGACAGTGGGAATGCCAGACTCGCCCTTGAGAACCTTGAGGGCCAGGTTGACGGCGCGCTGGCAGGCATCGCCGGCGGCCCACGACTTGCGCGACATGGTGTTGGGGGTGTGGCGGTAGGTGCGCAGGCTCTGGCCGTCAACCCAGGCCTGGGTGATGGCGTCGGCCGTCTGCTTCTCGTTGAGGCCCAGCATCTTGCTGACCACGGCGGTGCTGGCAACCTTGACCAGGACGACGTGGTCGAGGCCGACCTTGTTGTACGAGTTCAGCAGGGCGAGGCAGCCCTGGATCTCGTGCGCCTTGATCATGGCCTCGAGCACGTCGCGGATGGTGAAGATGGTGCCGCCGGCCACCTTGTGCTGGCCCGCCTTGTTCGTGCGGTTCGCCCAGTCGGCAACGGCGAGGATGGCGCCCAGGTTGTCGCTGGGGTGGCCCCACTCAGCGGCGAGCCAGCAGTCGTTGTAGTCGAGCCAGCGGATCATGGCGCCAATGTTGAAGGCGCCATTGACGGGGTCGAGCTGGAAGTCGGTGCCGGGCACCTTGGTGCCCGAGGGGACAATGGTGCCCGGGACGATGGGCCCCAGGAGCTTGGTGCACTCCTTGAACTGCAGGGCCTCGAGGCCGCAGCCCATGGTGTCGAGGAACACCCATCGCGCCGTGTCAAACTGGGCGAGGAGGCCATGTCAGCGGGTAGTCTGGAGAAGAAAAACAGGAGGTCCCCACTCACGGCCAGCTCCGAGTCAATTTTCTGGTTGTGCACGTAGCCCGCAATGTCCAGGATCTCGGGGTCGTAGCCCTTGCCCGCAGAGGGCGAGGGCGTCGCGGCGCTGGCGGATTGCAGGGAGGCCATGGTGGAGAAGCTGCTGCGTGTGTGTGTGGCAGCAACCGAGAGGGGGGCGGCGGCGTTGTTGAGGGCGCGTGTCCGCAGCGGGCGCAGAGCCGAGGGCGGGCACGAGCGGTGGAGGTGCAGTGATCTCGTCGCCTGGCGCAATCCGCGGTTGACAGCAGACATGGTGCCTCAGGTGTCTGTGACTGCTATTCCGCCGGTCCTGGGTATCAATTGGGACAGTGCCACTGGAGATCCGCAGGCTGCAGTGGTTTGAGACGATATTTATCGGGATCAGAGCAAAGCAAGTGTTTCTCTTCAAAAGCCCGTGACCTTCAATCGGTGAGAGCTTAGGCCGCTCGAGCGGAGGTGGTTTGCCGCGGCATGCCGAAGCCCCACTCAAAGCCGACCCCCGCCATTCCCCAGAAACTGCATCTGAAGGCGCCAAGCCCTTCAACCGACGCTTCAGATTTGCCCAAGAAGAACAAGAACCGCCACTTGGACGGCATGATCAGATACCGCCCTCGTCCAATACTGCCATCATCTGATGAGTCTGTACGAGCCATGTCACCATGTCATGGAAATCGATAATCGCATTCTCCCATCTCGTCCTGTTCTGGTCCTGTCGAATCCCCCGCAAAGCCGTTGGCTCCGCACTCGGCGCCAAGCCCGGGTCCGTCCCGATCCCAGAACCGGCCTCGTTGGCGGTCAACCGGAGCCACCGCCTCGACGGCACTCGGCCGGTGTTGCAGAATTGGCCTGCGCCGTCTTTGTCTCCCATTCACTGCATGTGAGAAGATTGTCATGTCTACGCAGTATTGGCAGCGGTCCCACAAACCGTTTCCCGGAGCCGACGAGTATCCAACGCCGCCAACCCATCCCAAACTCAAACGCTGCAGACAGTGTTTACAAGGGGAGAACAAGCTATGTCTGTCACCCCTGGAAACTATAGACATCCCATAATTGCCCACCGTTCGCTCTGGAGCATCTTCCCGTCAAACAGGGTTAGGGTTAACTGTAAGTTAACACACAACTTCATTGCTTTCTGGTTTGTCAGCACCCGTTGCAACCTAAATCCGGGGCTAAACTCCGCCAAGTGCGAGCAGCTGGACCCCGCCGCCACCGGCCCTGTGTGTAAGCTCCCTTGAGCTTCCGATTAGCTCCCGCCGTCCGAGCAGCCTCCGCGGGGATAATGATGGGCCACAGAGAGTGCTGCGAGTGAAACTCCTGCTTCGTGTTTCCCATTTGGTTGACCACCTATCAAAGTGCCCGCTCCTCTAGTTCCATAGTCCGGAGGTTCCGCTCTTGAAACGTCATTGTATACGTCCGGGGTAGGATCCCTACAACTCACGACCCTTTGTCCTTCAGCACACCGCCGGCAGCCAGCGAAGTCACCATGAGCAGCAATCGTAGCACCTCCGAGTACGAGGACCATGAAGATGATGCCCTTCACGCAGATTCGCCGGATGAGTGGCTAGACGCGCAGGAACACAATGACGACGACGAAGAGGACGAGGAGGATGAGGAGGATGAGGAAGACGAGGAAGACGAGGAAGTTGAAGAAGGTGCGTTTCAAAGCAAATAAAACACGACTTCTTGCAACATGTTGTTAATCAACGTCACCGGACACCAGGCGGCGGTATCGAGTTCGAGGTTCTCATTGAGGAAATCCTGGGGGATCCCGCAGAGCACGAAGATGGGGAGGGGCAAGGAGCCAGGCGCGTCATCAGACTAGGCGGCGGTACGCATATCAAGCGGCCCAGTCTGCAGATGACATGAACTCTGCCACATGCTAACCACTCACTTTCAGGCCGGCAATTGCGCCCCTTCCTCACCCAACGCGAATTCTTGGCCTTGCTGCGGGGGCAGTATCTCAACCCGACGATCCTCGATGGCGACGACGGCGAGGGCCAGCGCTTGTCCTGGGACACAGGGGGCACCGCCAACGCCCAGCAGTTCCCCAAGGTCCCCAGCGACGAAGGCAGGAAACTGATGGAGTCGGGCGTATTCGGCACGTACGATAGGAGGATGCCCAACCGCAAGGCTCTGGCTCGCCGGCTCCTGGACCGGGAGCTGGGCCTCAGTGGCGGGGCAGGTCAGAAGGTCAACCAAGGCCTCATGGCTCAGGTGGGAAAATGAAGCGTCCTTGAGTTCGCGGGGAGTTGAAGTTAACAGTGCACAGTCAATGATCCCGTCAACGAAACCCGAGATGGTCATCCACTATGATGACCCGGTATGTTGCGGGCAGTTCTCGGATGATGGCAACTTTTTTTATTCGTGTGTCAAGGCAAGTACACCCAAGAGCCCGACGTTGATGGCATTCCCAGCCAGCTCTGACACGCCTCCAGGACTTCAAGGTTCGCCTGTACGACACGTCGAGTCCCTACAACTGGAAGCATTACAAGACAGTCACCTACCCGTTTGGGCAGTGGACCATGACGGATGCGGACCTCAGCCCAGACAACAAGTGGCTTGCCTTCTCCTCGCTCCAACCGCACGTGGGCATCGCAGCCACGGACCCAAACGACACGGGCGACCCCTACTCTCTCGACCTCGCAGACGGCGGCCATCCCAGCAGGAACGACTACATTTTTGGCGGATTCGCCATCTTCTCGGTCCGCTTCTCGGGCGACGGGCGCCACATCGTCGCCGGGACGAACGTCAACTCGATCGTCGTGTACGACATCGAGCGCCGCAAGGCGCTGCACCACGTCAGGGGCCACCAGGACGACGTCAACGCCGTGTGCTTCGCCGACAAGCTCTCGCCGCACATCCTCTACTCGGGCTCCGACGACACCACCATCAAGGTCTGGGACACGCGCAGCATGGGCGACGGCCGCGAGGCGGGGGCGTTTGTCGGCCACACCGAGGGGCTGACGTACATCGACAGCAAGGGCGACGGGCGGTACGTGCTCAGCAACGGCAAAGACCAGAGCATGAAGCTGTGGGACCTGCGCATGGCCATGTCGACGTCGCGGTTCGAGGAGCTCGACCCGACGGCGGCCACGCGCAACCGCGAGTACGAGTACGACTACCGCTGGCAGCCGTACGAGGACTACCAGTGGTTCCAACACCCGCACGACAACTCGCTCGTGACGTTCCGCGGGCATCAGGTCCAGCGCACGCTGATCCGCTGCCACTTCTCGCCGCCCAACAGCACCGACTCGCGCTACGTCTACTCGGGCAGCCACGACGGGTTTGTTTATGTCTGGAACCTCGACGCCACGCTCGCGGCCAAGATCGACGTCAAGGCCGCCACGAGGGCGGCGACCGTCCGGCCAAGGACCGACAGGCGGCACCGGATGCACCACCGCAACGCGCACGGCTGGGAGGCCATGGTCCGCGACGTCGGCTGGCACCCCAATGCGCCCATGCTAGTTGGTGAGTACCCTTACCTAGTCTTGACTCTGTGCCCTTGTGTGTTGGGGATGATACTAAACCTCGACAGCTTCGTCGTGGGGCGGCCCGGCTTACGAGGTCGGGACGGCGTCGCTGCATGCGTTCAACGAGGGGGAGGCTGACGAGGGCGACCCGGTCATGGGTATTTCGGTGAATGAGAAGCTGGAACCGTACCGGGAGGGCCATCCTCAGGGCTGGTGATTTACTGGGTTTTTTTTTTTATTGTCCTTGAGGTGGCCTGTATGTGGTGGGATTGGATGTGAGAGGGTCAACTTTAAATAGTAGCTAGTCTTCTAGGTTGGAGTTTAGGTTGGAGTTGTGATGGAAGGGCAGGTAACGGTTGAATATACACTTATACATACATGGTGTAAAGCCTTGCAAGACGAGGCTCAAACCATAGCTCATCATTGTAGTCGGAGGCTCAAATTTCGACGAGAGGAGACCTGGGCCACCGCACAATCCCTACTATTGCGTTAGCATTACTACTATCTACCCGGTACCTATACCTGGCTGATCAAGACTATGGCGACCATTAGACTAGTTCGGGCAACTCTTTCGTGCGAGTTGCTTTCGTCTTGCCCACTTGGTTCAATGAGCCACTGATAGCCCTAACCCTCAGTATTGAGAGACCAGATAAGATAAGGTGCACGGTCATGCTCCTGGCTCCACTGCTTCAGCCTTGCCGTGGCCATTGAAAGGCGACGCAACCTCAGAGCTTCGACCGGTCCATTCCGTTGTGCAACCCTTCTCTTCCCAACCATCGAACCGTTCGAAACCCATCGGTGCGGCCGCCTTACGATTTTACCCTCTACACCACACTTCCCTCTTGCCTCGTGAATCACGGCACACCGCCGAGATTTTTGTTCCAACGACCTCGAGAGCGACTCGACACTGCCGTCGCGACCCTCGACCCGAACCATCAGCACTCGGCGCCGCCGAGCATTTCCCATCCCGCCGCCCGCCAAACGCTAACCTCAAAGTTTCTCCCGTTAACCGGCGGAATTTAGTGGAGGAGGAAACACGCAGGGCGAGGGGACTGCGTGAAAGCAAGAGCGTGAAGCTTGCATTTTGTGCGAGTCAAGAACCGGGAATCGCAGTTTCGTTCCAAGCAGACGGGCCTTCAGCGCCTACACTACCTGTACCTGTCTTAGAAAGACAAGACTTTGGAGAGAGAAAGGGGGACAGGCTCAAAGAACGAGACGAGAACGACCGACTCCTGTCACAAGATTGCCAGCACAGAGCTGCGTCTTGGAATCTTTCTTCTCTTCAGGGGGCTGCCTCTCTGTGCGGTGATCGTCTTGTCGGGGGATTGGAATGTACGTATGACGAGCTTTCTACCTCCTGTTGTTATTTTCTGTTTGATTATGCATTCGTTTCGTTCCGTTGTCTCCGCTTTCTCTCTCGATCCCATCTATTCGGCCTGATGCGGAGCATGATTTCTATTGTCGTCAGGCAGGAAGCCTGGGAAACATATTCTTCAGTTGCTGATGGCATTATTATCCGCACAACAGACGTTCCTGTATCTCTAATCCATAGCCAGGCGTTCAATTCAAACTTGAATTACCACGCAACAGCAGGTCCCAGGCCTGTTACAACCACCGAGTTTCCGATCGACGCTACTCGAACACCGGAAACCCATCGCCATGGCTGAAGAGGAGTTTGAGATCGACGTCTATGGCGACTCGGCCAATGACCATGGCGACAACGGCCACGGCGACCATGGCCACGGCGACCATGGCCAGAGCCATGGAGATGATCAGGGCTATGAGGGCGAGGACGCCCATGACACCAACGGCGACCACGGCCACCACGAGGACTACCACGAGGACGATAGAGAGAACACCATGGATGACGGCGGCGCCGACCAGACCCAGTCCCAGAGCCCTGCGCCGCAGCGCCCGCAGCAGGGCGTAAAGCGCAAGGAAGGCTCCGACGATCGCCCGGTTGACCCCGGTGCTACCACGGTCCTCATGGTGTCGGAGCTCAACTGGTGGAACACTGACGATGACATTCGCGGCTGGGTGCGCCAGGCTGGCTGCGAGACCGAGCTGAAGGACATCACCTTTAGCGAGCACAAAATTAACGGCAAGAGCAAGGGGTAGGTTACTTCGCCGAGTCAATTTGCCTCAGTTGTGCTAACAATGCGACAGCCAAGCCTATGTCGAGTTCACCTCGCAGCAGGCCGCCACCGCCACCAAGCATCGCATTGACACTCTCAACAACGAGTATAGCCAGCCCGGCCAGAAGCGGCACACGGTCATCTACTCGGCCCCGACGCACAACCCCTTCCGCACGCTGCCCAAGGACGCCCCGAACCGGGGCGCCAAGGACGGCCAGGGTCGCGGGGCTCCCGGGGCCGGCTACAACGACCGCGGCGGCAACTTCGGCGGCGGCAACACCAACTATAGCGGCGGTTTCCGTGGCGGCCGTGGTGGCTACAACAACCCGCGCGGCGGCGGCGGCGGCGGCGGCATGAACCAGGGCGGCTTCAACCGCAACTTTGCCGGCTCCAACATGAACTCATTCAACGCCAACAACATGGGCTTCAGCAACCCCATGGGCGGCGGCGGCGGCTTCGGCGGCGGCTTCAACCGCGGCGGCATGATGGGCGGTGGCGGTATGCGTGGCGGCGGCATGCGCGGCGGCCGCGGCGGCGGTGGCATGGGCATGATGGGCGGCATGCCCATGGCCGGAGGTATGCCCATGGGCGGTATGGCTGGCCCGATGGGCGGCATGGGCATGATGGGTGGTGGCATGGGCGGCGGTATGCCCGGTGAGTTTGCACCCGACACAATATCTACCTACATATCTAGAAGTATCCAAGCTGACTGAACCCACCACAACAGGCTTCCAAGGCATGCAGCCCGGCTTCAACCCGGCCTTCTTCGGCGGCGGCGGCGCCAACCAGCCCAACGAGTGGCAGAACCCGCACGGTGCCAAGCGTGCCCGCGGCGAGTAGGACAACGCCCGCGGCCGTCGGCACTAGTTCGCCGGTAACTCACCCACTCGAGATATACCTGGTTTCAGCCAACCTTCTCACATGCCTTGCCTCTCCCGGACGACAGTCAGTCGCGGTGCAAAAAAAACACATATGCATATCTCCGCGCCGTCTGGCTGACGGCCCGCCGGCCGCGAGGTAATCTAGAGATTGGGTTTGCTGCTGCTGCCGCCTCATCTGCCCGTTTGTATGATCTGGAGGGGAAACGGGGCTTTCTTTTACGTGGCTTCTTCTTCTGGCGTTTTTTTTCGGGCTCTCTCAAGGGATCAGGTTCATCAAATCAATCATCAACGTTGATTTTCATTACTTGCGGTGTTTTGTGTGTTTTGCTTCGATTTTGCTTCAGGTATTTGGGAATCCGATCGTCCAAGGCTTCATTCATGTTTAGTGGTGTTTCGGTGCTTGCAAGCCCGGGTCTTTCGACGTTATGGGCCTGTTGGTGTGTCGGTGTTGGGGTGCTTGATATGTGTGAACCTGCCAGGCGTCGAGGGGTGTGGGTTTTATGTGGGAGAATTTGGTGACTGCTTGAGCTGGTTGCCTACGGTGGCCTTGTGTTGGGTTCCCGTGATATGATGGCGGAGTCTCTGGGTACGCGATTTGGAGTTTGGGAGACTGCGAATATTGGGTAGACCAGATACTATCTCGCGTGGAAGTTTGACAAGATTTGAGTGGTTCATCTATGGCGATGGGTGCTAGTTGGTCACTAGTGGCTGGCGAGCTCGTTCATACGGCCGCCAAAGGGCCGTTGCTAGGAACGGGTATAGTTGATAGTGATACCCTCTACCACCGGCATCAAGACTCAAGACGCTCAATTGTCTGCTCTACCAACCTCCCAATCTGCCGCCACCTCGTACACAGCACCTCCCGCTGACTAGGCAGCCCGACCTCAAGCCCCTCAATCTCCTGCACCCTCCCCTCCACAGTCCCCCGATACCGCCTCAGCATCCCGACCAGCAACCGATCCACCTCCTCCTGCAGCGCCTCCCCGCCATCCTCCCCCTCATGCACCAACCGCTCCCACTCCCCGGCCGACACGCACAGCAGCCGCACCGCCACCTGCGTCCGGTAGCACACCGTCCCGGCGTCGAGCACGTAGTTGCCCAGAAACCCGCGCTCGTCGAGCAGCTCCCGGCGCGCGCCGCTCAGCGCGGGGAGCACCGCCTCGTCCAGGCACACCTCGTCCCACCGGTTCTGGGTCTCCAACACGAACCCGTACTCGACCAGCAAGAAGTCGTTGGTGTGCTTGCCGTAGCAGATGTACACCTCCTCGCCCGCGGCGTAGGGCCGGTCCGCTGTGACGGTGAAGCCGGATCCTCCTCCTCCTCCCGCCCCGGTAAACGCCACCGCGCACCCCGTGTCGGCGTGGTTGAACAGGTCGGCTACCGGCTGCAGGACCATGCGGTCGTCGCGTGGGAGGGTGGCTGTGTGCGGGGTTTCGTGGTAGAAGGTGCGGGTGTTGACGAGCAGCCAGAAGTGGAGGTATTCCTGGCGGGTGATGGTCGGGGTGGTGGATTGTGATGTTGCTGCTGCTGCTAGGGGGGTTTGTTGGATGGCGGTCCAGTCGCGGGTGAATTTGGCCTGTTGCTTGCGCAGGAGGGCCAGGGCGGGCTTGGGGAGGTAGGGGTGCAAGCGGGCGTCCCAGGCGAGGGGCAGACTGGCGGAGACGGAGTCGCGGGAGGGGACCACGGCGTTCCAGGGGCTGTATTCTGAGGTGGGCTTGTCGAGGGCCAGCTCGGCGGCTAGGATGGCGTGGACCTTGGTGTCTTTGGGGAGGGCCTCTTTGACCTGGGGTCGGACAGTGTCGAGGGTGCGGAGGACGGACGCTGGGACGTGGAGGATCCGTTGGTTGGCCTGGAAAGGTTTAGTTGAGTGACACGAGGTGAATCTGAAGGGAGTGTACTTACTTCCAGAGGTCTCGTGGCTACGATACCTACACCCCGTCCCGGTAACGAGCGAGGGGCGACGCCGTCGAGTTCGACGCCCTGGTCTTGGGCCCAGCGAACGACTTCATCGTAAACGTCCATGGTGTTGTGAATCATGAGAACCACACGCGTTGGACTGGAAGCATACTATATCGGTGCCGAAGACACTGATACTAGTACACGAGTAAATTGTAGAAGTGGCCGAGAACGAGCTCGTTCACATATGTTTCGTTACCTGACGTCGAGGGTTCAAATCCGGGCACAATTGACTGTTTTTTCATGTGCCAAACTTGACGTGATTATACATTAATTCAAGAATTTCCGTATTTCCTGTATTTACGAGCTTCTGAGTCACTTCCATCCTCAGGCTCCTTCACGTCGATGTCGATTTGCAGTGAGTGAGTCGTTCCTTCATCAAGGAAGGAACTCAACTCAGGGTTAGGGTCTCTCGTCGACAGCTTATCTTATCTTTCAACATAAGCTCGGCCGCCGGCCCTCTTCGATCCCGAGCTCCAGATCGAACCACTCCCGACCACGCCGACCTCTTCTCCTCCGACTAACACCAGGATGCGATTTTGGTGTTTCGGACCCAATTCGTCATGGAGGTGACGCTCAGACGCACTGCGACCCTCGTAGCCCGCAACAACGGGCTCCGGCCTGCCGCGGCAGCACTCACAAGTGCTACCAACTCCCGGCACTTCTCCCTCTCGAGCCTCACCCGCCCGCCGCCCAACTACCCCGGCCATGTCCCTCTCACCCATATCGAAAAGGCCGCCCTGGCCATCGGCTCCGGGCTCATGTCCCTGCGCGACCCCCGACGAGGAGGCAAGCTCCTCCCTTCTCCCCTTCTTCCCTGCTCAACCCCACTAACACCACCACCCACCCCCCCACAGACCTAATCGCCGCCTTCGCCGAAGCCACCGCAACCCCCTACTTCATCCACCGCCTCCGCGACGCCATGCTCGCCTCCCCCACGGGGCGGCGCATCCTCCGCGACAGGCCCCGCATCACCTCGACCTCCCTCAACCTCCCCCACCTCCGCTCCCTGCCGCCCAACACCGTCGGCCGCACCTACATCAGCTGGCTGGACCGCGAGGGCGTGTCCCCGGACACGCGCGCGCAGGTGCGCTACATCGACGACGCCGAGTGCGCCTACGTGATGCAGCGCTACCGCGAGTGCCACGACTTCTACCACGCGCTTACGGGGCTGCCCGTGGTGCGCGAGGGCGAGGTCGCGCTCAAGGCGTTTGAGTTTGCGAATACCCTGCTGCCCATGACGGGGTTTAGCGTGTTCGCGGCCGCGACGCTGAAGAAGAGGGAGAGGGAGAGGTTTGCGGGGATTTACCTCCCCTGGGCGCTGCGTAATGGGTTGAGGGCGAAGGAGGTGATTAATGTGTATTGGGAGGAGCAGCTTGAGAGGGATGTGGATGAGTTGAGGCGGGAGCTGGGGGTTGAGCCGCCGCCGGATTTGAGGGATATTCGGAGGAGGGAGAGGGAGGAGAGGAGGAGGGCGAGGGAGCAGGCTGGGGGGGTGTAGAGATGCTTAGATTGGCGTAGAGGGAAGTGTACGAATCGGTCGCGGCGTTGGTCGCGTGTAAGACTATAACGCTGTACGATACCATGGCAAAGCGGCAGAAGTCATCCGCCCGTCCATCCCAGGGATAATAAACCCATCCTCAACCTCCCTACAAGTCCAGCAAATCATCATCGTCATCCTCCCACCCCTTCCGCCGGTTCACTACAATCTTCTCCTCCTCCTTGTTGTCCGCCATGGCGTTGAGCAGCTCCTTGAGCTGCTCCTCGGTCACCTTCTGCCGCAGCTGGCCCGACTGCGCCAGCATGATCAGCCGGTTCTCCACGTCGGTCGCCCGCTGCTCCTTGACCAGCCGGATGCGCCCCAGCCGGTCGGCCGCCTCGGGCTCGAGGATCTGGTTCAGCGCCGACTTGCGCGCCTCGGCTGCCGGGCTGGTGTTAGCATCCGTCTATTCATCCAGCTATCGTCGATCGTCGGTGGGGGTCTGCTGGGAGGGGAGCGGACGGGAGTAGGTAGGTAGGCAAGTAAGTACCTTCTTGTTGTCTGTCGCAAAGAGCACTCGTTAGCATGCATGTATGTGATGTGAGTCGGGTAGCTGGGAGGTGCTGGTGCTCACTGTCTCTGTGCTGCTTGCTCCTGGCTGCCGCCGCCGCCGGACGAGCCCTTGGCCCCGCCCTGGGCTTTGAGCTGCTCGAGGCGAGCTTTTCTGATCTGCAGATGCGGATTAGTTGGAACCTAGGCTCGGAAATCCCGGTCGGAAAATATCGCACCTGGTCCAAGTCTGCGTCCTCCATCCTGTCGAGGTTGCTCGGACTGTCAAGGTGTCGGGAATGTGGGGAACTGGCAAGGCTGCGGTTCGTCGCGGGATCCAAAGTTGTTGTTGGTGGGGTGATTCAGGGACAGGTTGAAAGTTTGAACTGGATGCACGAGACTCCAAAGTTTAGGACTCTAGGCAGCCATCGCTCATAATTTCCAATTCTAGGTGTCTATCATACAAAATTGAGTGTTGTACAAATACTACATGCCAGTCGCCACGTCTATCCCAGGTATATATACATTTACAACGTGATGTACACAACTTCTCTCACCAGAGCAGAGCCACCGCCTGCATTGCCCTGCAGTTTTCAATGGTCGCCCTGAGGCGATTCTGTCGTCCCAAATGGTATGTCGCCCTCCACCTGCTTCAAAAATATCACCTGTCTCGCCTTGGCCGCCGCCCCGACCGCCTCGAGCGTCGCGACGCTGGCCTGCACCTCCCGGCCCCGTCTGACGAAATAGCCCGACAAGAAGTCGACATCCGTGTCCCATCCGTGCGCAAACTGCGCCCGCATCTTGCTGTCGGCGGTCCGCTGCAGCGTCAGCTTCTTGTACACGGCCTCCCGCAGCGAACTGGTGGCGGCGAACCGCCGGAACCGCCGCGACTGCCGGCACTCGGGAAAGAGAGACAGCACGTGCGACAGCTCCCCGATCAGCCGGTCCATCAGGTGTCTCGCGTAGGGGTTGGTTGGGAGGTGGTCGTATCGGCAGTTGAGCAGAGCGGCCAGGGGGTCCACGATGGTCCGAAACGCCACTGTTGGCAGTTTGAACCGGAGAAAGTCGGTCATCGGGTGGCCCGTCGCGTTGAGTCCTGGCATCGCGGTCAGGAGCCGGATGAGGTGCGTTGCTCTGACTGTCCGCTCCAGGGGCGGGTGGCGCTTGACGTAGAAACGCTCACCTCCTCCTGGTTCGTGCGGTGAGAACACGGACAGGAAGAGTCTCCCTGGCCGCACTTCTGCGACGGAGAACCTGCTGTCCGTATGGCCCAGCTTCGTCGTGAAATGCCCCAGGATGAAGGTTGGCCGTGTCGATAGGTCTGGAAAGTAGGCTTCAATGAGTGCCTCCACAACCCCCAGTCCGTCGTTCACCAGACAGATCGTCGATCGGTGATCAAGCCGATGCCTAATGTGTCCGAGAGCTTGTACCACCTGCGAAGCAGGCAGAGTCACAATCAGGTTGTCAACCACGCTTCCACTCTTACCCTCGGCCTGCTCCTCTGATATGTACTCGGCTACGACGCGGCGGCGGGTGATGCGTCTGTCGCCGCAGTACAGCGTCAGCTGCTTTTCGGACTCTTTCCATTGCCGGAGGAGGTAATGCCTGTGTAGCATGTAGCGGACCGGGGGTATCGTCTCGCAACCGGCCAAGGTGTGGGCGATGTACCGTCCTGTCAGATCCAACCCCATCACATGGACCCGATCCGAGGGCTTGAACGGCTGCGCGTCAAGCACCAGGGACTGGTGAGCACGAGCTTGCCGCTCGTCCGAGTCCCACAACGCAACCTTGGACTGGATCCGGCCCAGCTCGCCCTGCCTCTCCTGCTCCGGCTGCGGGATAGGGCCGGCCTCGATTGTAGCATGTTGGTCCCTCCTTGGCTTCTCCGCCGGCAGTACGTCCTTCCTGCCGGTGTCCGTCTGACCGGTGTCCTTGCTGGTGCCCGTCTGGCTGGTGCCCGTCTGGCTGGTGCCCGTCTGGCTGGTGCCCGTCTGGCTGGTGCCC
>MU854345.1:172675-201743 GCA_033296685.1 Parachaetomium inaequale
GTCTGGCTGGTGACCTTGCTGAAGTCCGGAATAGTAAACGGGCCAGGGCGGCCGGCGAGATGCGGAGGAAGCGCAAAGACCCTAGTCCGCGGAGCGTCGCCGGCTGCTTGTGCCAGGCCGCCTCCTGCCGTGGCGTAGTTCCGGCCCAACAACCGGCGGCTGGCCCCCCGGCCCGCGACGCTGTTATTGAGTGACCATGAGATGCGCCTGTAAGGTATTTGCGCGAACGCCCGCGGTGGCGGGCGGCTGCCCAGAAGGAGATACAGATTGCCGGTGTTCAAGGGAGGACTTGGGAGCGCATGGCAGGGCGGGTCGTCGTCGCAGACTGGTGAGAGGCCCGTCGCAGGTGGCTCTCGATGTCTAGGGCATGCGACCCGGCATTGGGGAGACGAGCCCGGAGAAGACGGAGCAGGCACTCGGGTTGGGGTCGGCGATGGCGGGCGCCGGGTTGCTGTCGCGGATCATAAAACTCGGTTTCGTTCGAGGGGGTGGTTGAACCGTCTCGACGGTTTGTTTCGTCCGGGCGAAGCGTCGGGAGCTGCAACGACGCGAGCTCAATTTTCTCGCGGTCGCGGTCTGCGAGAAAAAAAATGGCTGTCCATTGATTGGCCTGTTCAGGGGTTGAAAGCCGAAGACCCAGAGCCCGCTGCAGCAAGACCCACAGGCGCCACAGCGCTAGCCAGTTCCGGAGGGTTGGAACTAACTGAACCTCCAAGCCCAGCGTTTTTGAAGGCCCAGTTTCAAGCACGCAAAGGAACAAACTACCGAGTGTTGCAACCAAGGAAAGATACCCATCATCCAGAGCTTATACGAACTACCCAACTTCATAAATAGCCCGAATTTCTTGCCGTCCTTCATCAAACTCGGCACATTCATCAACCGCTCACAATGGATGTCAGCGACGTCACGCCGCAACTGGACCAGCTCGAGGCCGAACTCAACAAGGCCCAGGACTCTCTCGGGCCGCTGCTGGGCGATATTGGCGACATCTCATCCAAACTCCCGCTTCTGGACAAGGCCAAGCTTTACGTCCTGGTTGCCTACACAATAGAGGCGCTTCTCTTCTGTGAGACTCATTCCTCCCGCTGTGTGCTCTACAGCTACTAACACCTGACCCAGCAACATTACGCCTGAACGGCGTGGACACGAAGAACCATCCCATCTTTACGGAGTTGACCCGTGTAAAGCAGTATGTGGATAAGATCGAGAAGCTCGAGAACCCGCCCGCGGAGCGCGAGAACACCGTCAACACCGAGGCAACCGCCCGGTTCTTGAGGTCGGATCTCGTAAGTCATGAGATGTCCTGCGAATTCGCTGGACACGCACTCACACGGCAGCAGGGCGACAACAAGGACATCAAAGCAAAGTTGACGGAACTTATCGCCAAGGAGCGGGAGAAGGCGGCGGCGAAAGCCTCTGAGAAGAAGCGCCCGGCCGAGGAGGCGGCCGCGGAAAGCAGCACCGCTGCGGCCGGCGAGACGCTCTCCAAGCGGCCGAAGCGCAACGGGGGGAAGAAGAAGAAATGAACGCCGCGTCACAGCTACCGCCACATCAACCAACAGCAAGTAGGACGCCACGACGTCCCATGACGCGATGCCTCTGTCTGTCGTCAAATATGACGAAGAGTGTAATGGCGTCTGGCATCGGTGGAAAGGGGAACTAGAGAGGCAGTTCACGTAACCCCTCAGGCATGGCAGGATCACCCAGTCACTTTATAGTCCCAGGAACGCTTCCTGGGAGGAGTCTATCCCGGGGTTATCACGGGCCGTGAGTGAGGGAAGAGGGCTGGGAGGTCGAGAGCGCGGTATTCCAGAGCATATCGTGGAACTAGAGGACGCAACAAGCAACTACGTAGTCGTCATGACTTCTAAATCAACATATTACTATTCCATTGCCCATAAGGCCATCCTGCTCCCAGATGTGATGTGACTGTGAAGCGTCAGGGGCTCGACCGGACTGGCGACATACTCAACCCTAACCCCCAATATTCAACTCGGCGTTTCGTAGTCCCGGCGGTCCAAATATGGGTCCGACCAGCGAGCTTCTATTGGCTTCTAGCCCGGCGTGTCGGAAGCCAGCGAAGCAGTGGCCAATGGCAAAATCGCGCCGGCCTCCCCGACTTCCGACAAAATATCTCCATCTCCAAACCTCGCTGTCACCAACACACACCAACAACACTCGTTGAACCGTTGAACCTCTCCCCAACACACACACACACACACCCACACCACCACACACCCACACCACAACACACCCACACCACCACACAACCACACCACCACACAACCACGATGCCCCGCCAGTCCAGGTCCTCCGCCCGCCCGGCCCCGTCCCGGCCCACCGTGCCCGCGCGCTCGGCGCCCGCCCCGACCCAAACCCGGCCCGCGTCAACCTACGCGGCCCCCCCCTCGGCCGGCATGGCCCCCCAGGCCCCGACCGCCGCCGCCGGTTCCCAGGGCCCCGGCCTCCTCGGCCAGATGGCCAGCACCGCCGCGTACGCCCGCCCCCAGCCTCCCCCCAAAACACACAGCAGCAGCAGCAGCATAACTAACCTTTGTGTCGTGACACAGTGGCGTCGCAATCGGCTCCTCGATCGGGCACGTGGTCGGCAACAGTCTCAGCGGCATGTTCGGCGGCGGCAGCAGCGCCGCGGCCGAGCCGACGCAGGCGACGCAGGCGCAGAGCACCACCAACAACAGCACTTGGGGCAACAACTGTGCCGGCGCGACCGAGCAGTTCACCAAGTGCATGGACGACCAGGGCGGCAACATGCAGATTTGCGGGTGGTATCTGGAGCAGCTGGTAGGTCTTTTTTTTTTCATGTTTTCTTACTCTAGGGTGGGATGGGTGCTGACTATCGGGTGCAGAAAGCGTGCCAAGCTGCCGCGAGCCAGTTCTAAGCTGATACATTAGAATTGGGCGAGGGGGAGAGATTCTGGGGAGAGTGGATAATGGACAGAGTGTAATTTATGCCGGAGGGCAGCATCACCCTCGGCAAGAGGAAGACCAGGCTGGTTTTGGTATCAACCCCATGATATCACTGTACAATAGAGCAGCGCAAGACATATTCCGCTCTTCACGTCTACTGTTAAGGTAGTTTGCGTTGCGACCAGACATCCCCTCAATGCCACACTAAACCAAAAACTACTCTCCGTCGTCTGACCTGGGTTCGAAGTTCGTCTGTGGATGGTTAGCTCTTGACTCGCCAGTTGCATGTACCGGTGCTACCTACAGAATTGCCGTTGTAGAACTGTTGGTCATTCCGCCGCCCGTCCATATGATCCATGCCCGCTATCCGCCCGCCACGGCGCCGGGCTGCGTCAGCGGCGGGCTGGCTCTGGGACGTCTGGGAAGTACTAGGCTCCGACGCGGCCGGCGGCCCGGCTGTGCTGAAGAGGGTCGAGAAAAAGGCGGAGACGGTGCTGAAGAAGCCGGTGATGATGGCCAAGACATACGCAACAAACCTCTGAAACGCACTGCCTTGCGCTTCACCCGCCACGGGCCTCGCGGAAGCCGAATAGGTAGCGGCGAACTTGGGCACGCGCAGGAGAATCAGCGTCGACGACGGGGCCAGCTCCAACGCCTGGAGCGTCTTGTCCTCCTCGGCCACGTCGATCGTCTTGCTCGGCAGCGGCGTCAGGAGCACCTTGAAGGTGTAGGCGGCCTTGCCGTCGCCGCGCGTCTCGTTGACCCACTTCCGCACGTCCTTGAGCGTCTCGCTGCTCGAGAAGCGGTGGCGTATCGTCGAGCCGTCGAATAGCCGGACCTGGATGGCGCAGTGCTCGCTGAACTTGCCGGCCGCCGCCGGGGGTGGGACGACGAGCTGGGCCGCGTCGGGCTTCTCGGACGCCACGGACAGCCTGCGGGCGGCCGCTGCTTCGGCCTGTTGAGCCTTGCGGGCGACCTTGTCGTCTTCGATGGCCTTGAGGATCCGCTCGCGCTCCTCGCGCGCCTCCTGCTGCTGCTTTTTGAGGGCGGCGGCGTGCTTGCTCTGTTCGGCCGTCTTCTTGGACGCCAGCGCTTCGGCCTTGGCCTTCTCGGCGTGTTGCCGGGCCGCCTCTTCTTGGTCCTTCTTCTTCTGCTGCTGGATGAGACTTGCGGCTCGCTCAGCTAGGAGAGACTGCATCCGGGACCCGGTAGGCGATGGCGGAGTGGACTGGCCTGAGCTGCTGGCTGAGGATTCTTCGGCATGGCTTGGCTGGGTCGCGGATGGAGCCGGTGCGGCCATGATCTGCGGTTGGGGGGGTGCGGGTTGAGAAGGAAGGGGTTGGCTAGGGGCAGGTCGCTCTGCCGTAAGGCTCGTCTTCAGCCTCCTGACAAACTCGTCCCTGATGACGCCGGCAGCGATGTACTCTTTGAGCTCACCATTCCTGGGTCTTGTTAATCTTCACTTCTTCTCGGTGCTGGCAAAGAACGAACCTGAT
Source organism: Parachaetomium inaequale (assembly GCA_033296685.1). NCBI lineage: Eukaryota > Fungi > Ascomycota > Sordariomycetes > Sordariales > Chaetomiaceae > Parachaetomium > Parachaetomium inaequale. The sequence continues at coordinate 177,100 of MU854345.1, forward strand.
AATCACGACGGTGGGCCTCTTTGGTATGGGGTAGAGCTGCGAAAGGAAGCCCTCCTCTTGTGAGCCTGCCACCAGCCGAAGAGACACGGCGTGTGTTGGGAGCAGCGAACGGATCTAACAGCCGGTCTCAGATTAGAGCGGCTCGTCACAAATAATCCATGAGGGATAGCTCACTTCTTCCTCGGCGAAGAAGTCATCCTCCCACAGCTGGCTCTCAGCCTCGCCGTCTGTTCATTGTTAGCTTGTGTCATGTCGAAGTTGGAATGTGGCTCCTAACCTGTCACAAAGCACACCACGGACTTTGCCTGCTGGAGGGCGGCAGCAATGCCCTCTTGAAGGGTCCCCTGGAAGAAAGCCATGGCTCAACAGTCAATCAATGGAGCTCTCGATGCGATCCGGTCACTCCGGTTGGTGTTGTGGTCTCGTGCCAAAGTAGTGATGGTTCGGATTCAATAAAGCCAAAGTATGACAAAGGAGCAGATGTAGGCTTCAGTGTCTTGGTATTTGTAGAGAGAACAGAAAATCCAAGTGATCCTGTGATCTTATGCAAGCGACAAGTTGGCCGGTTGCCGTTGAAAGTTGGCTTGAGGGATGGAGCCTCGATGACAGCACGCACATGAGGCTAATGCGAGGGGGCTGGAGGGCATGCAGCGTGGTGACCCCTGTAAGCGGCTTGCTTAGAGGCGGGGTGCAGCGGAGACAGGCGCTAATCCGGGCCCAAGCTTCCGGCCCGCGCGCGACCGGGACAAAGAATTGGACTCCTGCCCGATCCGATCTCCATCACACCCGACCGAGCTGCACCCTTCAAATCTCATATACCATGGCGGCTGGGCGAGTATCCGCCTGCCTCCTGCGGTCACTCCAGACCCAGATGAGGCCAATTGGCAACGCAATCCCCAGATGGCCACGGCCTAGCAGCTCCTCGACGACTCGTCTTCCTCCACGACAACCCTTCTCCAGTACCCCGCGACGCCCAAGGAGGCAGCAAGCAGCAGACGAGCCGGGCTTCACCTCCATCCTCGACAACCCGCCCGAGCTCGTCCGCTCAGGCCGGCGGCACGGCCCAGGCCTGATCATTCTCGGTAACCCTCCCCCTTCCCCCTCGAACAAGCAGCACTAACACGACCCTCCCACGGCCAGCCATCATCCCGGTAACGGCCTTCATCCTCGGCACATGGCAAGTGAAACGCCTCGAATGGAAAACCGACCTAATCGCCAAATGCGAAGACCGCATCGTGCGCCCCCCGCTCCCGCTCCCGCCGCGCGTCGACCCGGGCGCCATCGCCGATTTTGACTTCCGGCGCGTGTACCTGACCGGCCACTACCGGCACGACCAGGAGATGCTCGTGGGTCCGCGCATGCGCGACGGCGAGCAGGGGTACATCGTGGTGACGCCGCTCGAGCGGGGCGGCGACGCGGGCGCGAAAGTGCTGGTCAACCGCGGGTGGGTGTCCAAGAAGAAGGCTGATCAGGGCAAGCGGCCCGAGGGGTTGCCGCGCGGGGAGGTCAGGGTGGAGGGGTTGCTGCGGGAGCCGTGGAAGAAGAATATGTTTACGCCCGAGAATCGGCCGGATATCGGGGAGTTTTATTTCCCTGACGTCAAAGAGATGGCAGCGTTGACGGGGAGTCAGGCAGTTTGGGTTGAGCAGACTATGGGTGGGTTGCGCGGTGTTCTTTTTCTTTGTTACGGCGCTACCGCGTTTTGATTGATATGGGTTACTGACAGCGCCTCCAGAGCCGGATTACTTCCAGTTCCTGGAGTATCAGGACCGCGGCATCCCCATTGGGAGGCCGGCCGAGGTGAACCTGCGCAACAACCATGCGCAGTATATCTTTACCTGGTGAGTTCTCGACTCTTCGCATGGCCTTCCGCTGGCGGTTCTGTGGCTCGGCACTCTTCCTCCCTGACGGCGGCCGACTAACGGATGCAGGTATGGTCTCGCGGTGGCCACCTCAATAATGTTCTACATGGTGGTCAAGAAGCCGCCATCCGACATCGCCAGGCGTGTTCGCCACAACACGAAGTGGTAATGATGCTCAGCCAACTCGTCTCTGAACCTCAGGTGACCTCGTCATCCTCTCCGCCCTTGGCCACCCTGCGCCGCTTTTTTGGGACAGCAGGAGGTGGCATGCGCAGTTCTTGCAGCAACTCCCTCGGGAGGTGGCGTTGCGCGAGAGCGAATGGTGTAGTATTTGGATTGATCTGACGTTGTCTGGGAGGTGTCAGTCATCATGTATAAACCTTGTTCGAGATACCCAGTGATAGATTGTACCATACCTCTTCATGAGGGTGAACACATCGCTCTCATCGATGGTCTTGCGGCCGGCGTGCTTTGCGTACGCCTGGAGGTCCTCGCCCAGCTGTTCAAAGAACCAGTCCGACGCCTGCATGATCGACTTCATGGCATCTGGTGTGATCTTCCCCTTTGCTCCGCTGGCCTTTGCAAAGTTCTGGGCGAGCCGTTTTACCACTGCTGGCGGAAGAGAGGGATACTCGATCCCGTGTTTCGACACCTTGATACTCTTCTTTGTTGACCCACGCACCTCGGCTCTCTTGGCCGTCACAGTTTCGAGCTCTGTCTCGTGGTGCAGGGCCATGCTCGGGCCTTCGGCGGACTCTTCTTCCAAGGCCGGCACTTCTCCTAGCAAATCTTCGTCGTCAAAGTCGTCGCTTCTTTGGTCAACGAGCGGCGCGTAGTCGTCATATATCGGCTCGTCATCACCAATGGGCGGTCGATCGGGTGACTCGGCAACCTGGTGCGCAATCATGAAGGTGCTCTCGTTGATCTCTCCAACCGGTATCTCAATGCCAAAATCACTCTCCCGGCCGAGGCCACGCCGGTCCCCGTCTGAATCGAGTCTGTAGCTACGTTAGCCTCTCTCTCTGCACCGTCTGTTGCCGGACCAGGCCCACCGTTCAGGGGATGACAGCTCCTCGACGCCCATCGTAAAGTTCCCCTCGTCCAGGACAGCCGTCGGGGGGAAGAATCCCGAGTCGACTCCAACATCCTCGCTGTGCAGCATATCGTTCGTGTTGAAGTAGTCGCTCATCCGCACGCTGCCCATCGAGAAGCGGCCACCGGGCTGCTCGCTGATGGCCCTCCGCGGCATCTCGATGGACTGCATCGTGAAGTTATCGTCGTCAATCACCACGGACCGATGCGGCTGGAGATCGTCGCTGTCGTCGTCGTCCTCCTCGCCGATAGGGAGCGAGAGCCGCGGACGCTTCGGGAGCTCCTCGTCATCGTCGTCTTCATCGAGACTGATCGGCCCCAGCGTTGTGTCGTTCCCGTCCGACCCGAGTCCCTTGTCATCATGGCCCGGTGGCGACGACGACGAAGACGTCGTGATGACCTCTGTGTTGCGCGCCAGCACCCGCCCGAGGGACAGCAAAAAGTCCCGTGGGGAGTCGCGCACCTCGCGCAGGCTCTTGCGCCGGGCGCGGTGCGGCGTGAAGATGGCGGCGCGGCGCGAGTCGATGGTCCGGAAGGCGGCGCGCGCGTGGGGTGTCGCGGTCGGGGGCGGCGCCATCTTGCGGCCTGATGCCGAGAGGCCCTGGGGTGGGCGTGGCGGACCGCCGCCGCCGCGTGCGTGGCTCCCGGGCGTCCTGAGGATGGATCGCCGGGTGATCGAGGCCAGTGGTTCCGCGCTCGAGGCCCGTCGGGTCGGGGTCGTCGCGTCGGGACGCCGGCTCTCGCGGGCCATCTTGGGCGGGTGTCCTAAGGTAGTTTGGGGATTCTGCTGCCGTACGAGTGTATCACGGTGCCTTTGCGTCGTTGGAGGGAGTCGCGCTCAGCTGTCCATGGTTGATGCGATTAGGACTCGGGTTCGGTTGGCCTCGCTGCCATGACGCGCCTGCAAGTGCCCGCGTTGTCGGATGTCATTGTGTACTTCCAGATTCGGATGTGGTGGGGCTTTGAGATAAGGCTCGGGCTGATAAGCCAGGACAGGGCTGCCAGTGCCCCACCCTTTTCTGAACCCGCCAACGGCCCAACTGGCAGCGAAAGCTCCTGCTCCGCTGCGTCTGACCTCAGATGTCAGGTCAACGGCGATGACGGCTTATTTTTAGCTCGGCTGCATCGTAGATCTACCGTCCTCTCCCTACATTATCTCTGTCTCACTCTCCCCCGTTACATCCGACAAGGCTCGTCTCCAACCGCCCTACTTACATGTGCACTCCATCCCTAGGGCAAAAGTCCGTGTTAGACAGCCTGCTGCATCTGAGCAAGAGGACGGAAACAAGCGAAGCTCATGGGCGTATCGGGTTTCGCGTGACGAGCCCGATCCGTTCGCCAATTCGCCGATGGGAGCCTGGACCCATTCCCACGCCCGTCAAGGACTGTCACAGGCTTGATGGAAACGAGACAAATCAGGGGAGAGCTGATGTTTCCGGCCTGGCCTCCCTGGTCAGCGACTGGGCCGTCATAGCCGCACACAGCCTCGCCAGGCCCTCTTATAGGCTACACCGGCAGAGCATCTTCGTTACAGATGTGCCTCAAATGTGACGGCGCTTGACCTCCGAGCTTCCGTGGGCTCGACACCAATCATCCGGTTGTCAGAACACTCCATCTGCAAGACGGCCAGAGACGCAAGACGTGGACGACTGAAACTAACTACTTGGAGCAGAGCTCCGGCCACCTTTGGCACGAGGTCTTGATCAAAGATCGAGTTCGCAATAAGTACATACACCCTCACACAACAGCCCACCCGGGCCACCTCCCCGAATCTCAGCAGCGACGCAACGAGCTGTTTTTTAGGTATTTTACGAATATGGCTGCCTTCCTTGGGGTCGCGGCCAGCAGGCCTGGCTTGGTTGAAGCAGGTCATCGTACAAATCCGGGTTGATGGTATTCCAGCCCCTTCAAAACCACCCATACTTTTCACATTCTCCATTTCCCATTTCATCCCAATCGCTACCCATTCTAGCACTTTCTTGACCTCGGCCTGGTCCTTCGACATATCCTTGGACGTCTCCCCTCGACTTTACCCACTCCGATCCTTGTCCAACAAGGCATCGGAAGCGTGCTCGGCCCGCCAGTAGCACACCTTTGGTGTTTCGAAGCACGGATCCACTGATCCCTGCTGCCGCCTTGGACTCCAACCCTTGACCAAGCTTGGAACTTCTACATGCTTTTTTGCTCGCTGAGAACACGAGAGTAAGGGTGAGTTCTGCAATGTCCACCTACTTTTTGCACCTGGACTCTGGCGCCCACCCTTCGCAGGGATGAGATGCCTTGTTGCCCCGAACGCAGATCACATCACGGAGCCGTGCTCGGCCGGCGCTTGGGGGGGGGGGGTTGTGCCGGCTCAGAACCTGAGCTCGCAAAGGTCGCGTCGTGGCGTCGTTGTGCCATTGCCGGCGCCCGTGGCCCACCCGTTTCCCCAGTCGTTTCAACTGCCTTGAAGCGGTTGACGCCGAACGTGTCAGAGGTAACCCCTTGCTGCGCTGCCCGTGGCTCCCAATGGCAAAAATCAGGACCCGCCAAAACAGGACATGGCGGCGCCAAGACAACCTATGGTGCGCCGTGCGAGAAGGACGGCAATCCAGTGACTCCACAGCAACCCCCCGCCGCACGCCTGCCTGAGCCGCCGTCCGCTGCAGGAGGCACGCCACTGGGGCCCTGGAGCTGTCCGAGTGGGCAGCCGTTCTGGCAGCCCCGTCCACACAGTGCTGGCTCCATCTTTTATCGACGACTCACCGTCCCCGATCTGGAGCCTGTCCGTTCGCCTGATGGCCGCCCCGGTCTTCGTTCAGTCTGCGCCGGACCGCTGTTTCCCACCTTCCACTCTGCACCGCACCCGAATTTGCCATTCCTCTGCTGCTTTTGCGCCGGCATTCAGACCCTGCCGTCCCGTGGCAAAGCCTTCTTTCTGACCTTGCGTGCAGCTTTGCATCCATCCCTCCGCCTCCGCCGCTGAGCGTCGAACCATCCATAACGCTACCGTCTCGCAGTCAACCAAACCGGCAAGGCGGTGGGCCATTTTCGCAGCGCAATTCTTCCGCGCTTCTCCTCTCCTCTTGCTTCCCGCAACCCTGCAACCCAGCGCCTGCCTCCTCCCAACCTCCTGTGGTTGCCCGATAGCACCAAACCCAGCGCCGTTCGATTGCTTGGTTGCTCGCGAGAGAGCTGCCAGACAGATTCTATTTCTGCCCTCACCGCACAACGTCCATACACCATGACTACGCAATCGATCAAGGTTCGTTAGCCACTCCATCCCCCGCGCCGGCGAGCGAAGCCACAAAAAGCCCATGCCTGATAGGTACTAACTGCTGTTGCGCTCTCATAGTGCGTCGTCACAGGTGACGGTGCTGTAGGCAAGGTACGGCCCATGTGCACCCCAAAGCCCTTCTTCGTACGCCGCCGCATGCTAACGGTCCGTTTCAGACATGCCTGCTCATCTCCTACACAACAAACGCCTTCCCGGGAGAGTACATCCCGACAGTGTATGTGCATCCGCCCGAGTCGCCATAGACCAGCCCTCCTAACGCCCATGTTTCAGGTTCGACAACTACTCGGCGAGCGTAGAGGTCGACAAGAAGCCCGTCAGCTTGGGGCTGTGGGATACCGCCGGACAGGAAGACTACGACAGGCTGCGGCCGCTGTCATACCCCCAGACCGACGTCTTCCTCATCTGCTTCTCCCTCATCAGCCCCCCCTCGTACGATAACGTCGAGGCCAAGGTGAGTACCTGACACACGGCGCCCAGCAGGGGGTGAACGAGACGTGCGCAGCGTTCTGACCGCCCATTGCCCAGTGGTACCCCGAAATCAGCCATCATGCGCCCGGCGTTCCGATCATCTTGGTGGGCACCAAGCTCGACAAGCGGGAGGACCCAGACACAATCGAGAAGCTAAAAGCGGCCAGACAGGTTCCCATTTCTTATGAGATGGGGTTAAAACGCGCCAAGGAAATCAAGGCCTACAAATATATGGAATGCTCGGCCTTGACCCAGATGAATCTCAAATCGGTCTTTGACTGGGCCATCCGGTGAGTAGTCGCTGTGGCCCGGCTGGCACGAGGGGCGCTTGTCCAGAAAATGCTGACTTACATGCCCCCAGAGCCGTGCTGCAGCCCAACGAGGGACTCGACTCCAAGCCGCCGAAGAAGTCCACCAAGTGCCTGGTCTTGTAATGCCTCGGGCCCTACGGACCTCCCCTACCCTCCCTACAACGACAGACGACCTCGTAATGCACCCGCAACTTTCCCCACCAACGGACACCTCTGCTTCTCTCTCCCCCGGCACACGCGCCGCCCGATTTTGGATTTGGCGCTTCGTCTTATGCGTCCCTTCCTGGTTGACGACAGAGCCGGTCGGGATTTCCTGCTCGAACTTGCGAAACAACGACAGGGGGCGGCGTTTTGCTCTGGCGAGAGACATACGCGCATGGGATTCTAATGCCCTAATCTCGCAATCCCATCGTCTTCACACCACTTAGCCGGCGCCGAACTCTTTTTGAGCAGGCTCTGGGTTGCTAGAGTACTGGCCACCCCCTTGGTCTGCTGCAGCTACTCCCTCATAACGGCGCTCTTTTTTCTACGCATGCAAGGTTGCGAGTTTACATTGTGCTTGGTGGCAGAGATCTGTTTCGTCTGCTTTTTTTTTTCCCGTTTTTTTTTCTGCTCTCTTCCCTGTAGGTAAATGTGAGCGAACTTTTGGTGGCAGGGACAAGCAAGAGTTGATATCAGCGGCGAGATGACGACTACACGGTTGAATGCGAAAGACGGTTCCCTTTTTTTTGGACCTCGTGCTCCCTCTGCGATCTCTCCTGACATGACATGACATGAAACAAATCTATCCATCCGTAGAAAGTGGGTATCTTTTGTACAACAGCACTGAGCATAAAGTCGGCACTCTTCCCACGGTCCATCCTCTTCCCTTGTCATGTCCCTCAGTTCTTCCCGTACGGAACCCGCGCCCGCCGGCTCGGGTGCACCGCGTCCTCGTCCCGCTGCTCCTGTGTCTTGCCGCCACCGGCGGCCCCCGCGCCCGCCGCCTTCTCGTACTTGGCCTCCTCCTCCCGCTGCATGCGGTTCGCCCGCTCCTCGTTGAGCTTGGCGTTCTTTTGCTTGATCTTGTCCTGCCGCGCGGCTGTTTTGCCGCCTCCGCCGGCGCTGTTTACGGTCGGTCAGTCAGTCATTTCAGTCCCATACTCCATTCCCCGTGAGGGCGGGAGGTGAGTGGAGGGTACGTACGTCAACTCGACATTAATCCGCCGCGGCGGGCCTTTGCTCTTCTTGTCGTTCTCGTCGACGAACTCGGTGTGGTGGAACTTCTTGAGGCACGTCTTCATGTGGTCGTACCGGCCGAACTCGACGAACGCGATGCCGCGCGACTTGGAAGGGTCGTCGCGCTGCGTGAGGAGGCGCACAGAGGTCGGTTGCAGGGTGGCGAAGTGGGCGCGGACGGACTCGGCGGTGGCCGTGTAGGGGAGGTTGCCGACGAAGCAGATGAAGCGGGTGGGTTTGCTGCTGCTGCTGCTGGTTTCGGCGGTGGGGTCTTCTTGTTGCTCCGAGGAGGGGGTTTGGTCGTCGGTGGTGGTGGTGGTGGATGGGGCGGGCTTGGACTTCTTGTCCTTTTTGTCTTTCTTCTCTTTCTTGTCCTTCTTGTCCTTGTTCTTGGTCTTCTTGTCGGCGCTGTCGGCGCCGTTGGCGGGTTCTGCGGTCGAGGGCGAGGGGTTTGACGGCGCAGCGGGCGCGGGGGTGGGCGCGGGCTCGTCCGACTCGGCGGCGGTCTCTACATCTTTGCTCTTGCGCTTCTTGTCTTTCTTGTCCTTCTTTTCCTTCTTCTCCTTCTTGTCCTTCTTCTCCTTCTTGGGCTTGGCGACCTCCTCGGTCGCAACAGCGTCAGGCTCGGCCTCCTTCACCTTGGAGCTCTTCTTGGTGACCTCGGCCTTGCCCGTGCTGTCGAGCTTGCTCTTCTTGACCACCGGCTTGGCGTCGTGGCCGTCGGCGACATCCTCGTCGGTGCGCTCTCTCTTTTTGGATGATTTGCCCATGGTTGCTAATTTCTGGTCGTGCAATGCGGATCGCAATTATGATTGAAAATATGGGGAAAAGAAATCGGGCTTTTAGGAAGAGAGTTGTCGCTCGGCCGTCAGTCGCAGGCTGTCGGTTTCGAGCTTCACCAGATCCCAACTTTTTTCTGCCAGTTCTAAAGGCGGGGAGCGCTTGGCGGAGAAGCGACAGTTTTTGGTGGGGCCGTCATGTCATGCACCCTGCGGCCCGTGCAGCGGCCGTCAGCGGAGCGAACCGAGTAAAAGGGGACCCGACTCGGCTCCAGCAGTGGGAACCCGGCGCTCCGTCCGTCCCCACACAGTCCGCTTCTCCGGTCTCCGGTCTTCCCGAGTCTGGTCGCCCCACGCCTGCATCTACTTCGCGGCGGCACGTAGTACAGAGTATACACGGCTGGTCCATGGCAGGACCATCACCCGCGCAATCATCCTACCTAGTCAACAAGTTTGTAGAACGGCGACCATCTATGATCTGGACGCAATCCGGCTTACAACTTCCTGTCGATTCCCATGCTGAGATAGATGTAGGCGGGCTACATCCGCCCTTGTGTCACTTGCCTCGCAACCCCGTTGTTACCAACAACCTCTCGTTGAAACCCCGGGGCAAACGGATGACTGCGCCAGAGAGAATGGCCGGGATGAGACGCCAGTCCTACCTCACCAAACCGTTGGTTTGTCGAATATGAGCTCGAAACAGCTCTCGGTGTCCCCTCCTCAGGCCCAACATGCACGGTCAAAACTTTATCTGCGGCACGGGAAACAAGCCTTACCTCGGTGCTACGTTCCGTCCGTCCCCTCGTCCTCGCCTCGGCATGGGCACCCGCAGTTCCGACCCGACCATAACACGGCAAGGTAGGTAGGTAGGTAGGTAACAATGAACCTGTATTGCTGCAGCCAGTAAGACTGAAAGTGTCAAGCCAAGTCCAACGTAGGTAGGAAAGAAACGTTCTGTTTTCTGCATAGGTATCCAGCACCAAAGGAATGTGGGCGTGTTGTTGGGTATTTCAAGGAAAACAAGGAAAAAAGACCAAGGCAGACCAGACCAGACCAGACCAGACCAAACCAAACCAAACCCAAAGATGCCAAAAGGAGTGTGGGGGGCCGGAACCCGGGTCCTGCATCCCAAATGCTGCTGTCAAGCCAATCTGCAACCCGCTAATAACCCCCAAAAACGCCTGCTGCAGTTATCCCCATCCAAACCAACCAATGCCCGCTGTTGTGCCTCCCCGTAGTCTTACACACTACCCCCCTCTCCTCCAAGTCCTATACGCAAGCCTCTTTCTTTTCTTTCTTCTTCTTCTTCTTCTCCCCAGACCCCTAAACCTGCGCCGCCTTCACGACCTCCTCTTCCTCCTCCTGCTCCTCATACGACGGGGGCGCATCCTGGTACGCCATCAGGCCCGACTTCTCCTCCTCAAACACAGCCTCCTTGCGGGCAGCCTTGTGATGGTGGGAGTGGTGGGAGTGGCGACGGCGGCGGAAGAGGACGCGCCAGAGCGAGACGATAACGGTGCCGACGGCCATGCCGACCCTGGGAGGTGTCAGTGCACTGAGCTTCAATCATGGGGGAAGATAGGGGATCTTACAGGCTGACGCTCACGCCCGCGACGATGCCAATCAGCACGGGGAGCAGGATGTGCGAGGCCATGTGCTTGAGCAGCTTGCCCCAGCGGTGCTCGTGGTAGGGGGCACGCCAGTTGTCGGGAGCGGGGTGGTGGGGGTGGTGGTGAGGAGCCTCGCCCGAGACGGGGGGCTTCATGCCGCCCTTCCCGCCGTGGCAGTTCTTGAACCCCTTGAGGTTCTTGAGCTTCTCGAGCTTCGCCCGCGCAAAGGCCAGCCACTGGCACATGACGGTGGTGCACTCCTCGGCTCCGCTGCCAGGATGATGCAGCATCTGCTTGGGCTCGCCCTTCTCGATCTGCGACATGAGCAGCCGGCCCTCGGCATCCTTAACCAGCTTGACCTTGACGTTGGGGATGCCGTCGATGAAGGCGACGCCGACCGCGATGATCTGCAGCTCAAGCTCGACCAGCTCGAACTGGCCGTCGGCGTCCTTCTGTGACGTGCCCACATGCAGGCCAAAGCCTAGTTTCTGCGGCTGTGGCGTGACCTTGTGGGGGCGCCTGCGGTGCTCGCGGTCGTGGTGGTCGTGCTCGGGGCGGTGCCGCTTCTCCTTGTCCTCCCGGTCGACGATTTGTGGCGCCGAGAGGAGGGTCGTGCGCATCAGATCGTCCGAGGGGTAGATCGGGAGGCCGTTCACGAGGAGACGGTCGTGGTCGGGCTGGTGGTCGACGGAAAAGGTCAGCTCGAGGTGGCTCGGGCGGTCGATGTAGACCTGGATGTGCTTGCCGCGCCTGCCCGTCAACAGGATCGGGCAGCCGGGGCACTCGACGTCGATGACCTGAGTCTGGGCGACCTGCGCGCCGATGCTCTCGATGGTGTTGGCGACCTGGACGTCGGCATCGCTGACTTCGGGCGGGACGAGGAATGCCTGCGTGGCGGGGACGGCCAGAAGGCCCGCCGCAAGCGTGAGGGGCTTCAGCAGCATGGTGCTAGCAATGTGGTGTCAGTCAGTCGGTCGCTCGATGGTCGGCGCGTGTTGTATTGGTAAAATGAGAAAAGGAAAAGGAAAATAAAGCTTGGTCTTGGAGAGGAGTTGGAAAGGCAAGAGTGGTTGGTGCAAGGTATGGAATGTGGTCGAATGAGTGGTTGGCTGGTGGGTTGGTAGGTGGTGTCTTTGTTCGGCCTCGGAAGTCCCGGTGCCAGGCCTGATGAGAGGGTGGCGTCAGCAGCACAGGGGACCAGCTTGCAGGGACAGCTCGTCAAGCGCCCGGCATACGTAATTGCGGCCTGAGGCAGCAAAAGCACCCCGCTGACTTTGCAAGGACTGGTTTCGGCCGTCAGATTCCGAGACCGCCAACCTGTTTCATCCATTTCAATCCAACCGCCAACGACGAATACTAAGACCCAATACCGTGACACTTGCACCTGACACGACCGCTGAGCGTCGTTCACATACCTCCTCGAAGTGAAGCCTCAGGTCGAATTCCGAACGCGCCAGCAATCCCCATTTGGACTCGTCATCGCCGAAGGCTGGCCCTCATAAACCATCCACAAAGAGGGGCCGCCGTGGCCGGGGCTGGCCCGGGCCTGCCCTGTCTCAGACTATTGGCCGAAAGAGAGTCAGAGCCAGAAGGGCCGGCGATGCCGCCCACCTTGCGCTTCCGGGAGGGACACTGTGGAGACAGCAGGTCCAATGAACAACAGGATGAATTGTTCTCCGCCAGAATTATCCCTCGATTACTTCTTTTGCGTAGCCTATAAGTAGTAGTTGTTTACACACGGGGGGACAGCCGAACCATCGAAGCATCAATCAAACCCACCTCTTGCCATTCAGCCCCTCAAGCCGCCGCCGGAGGCGAGCTGCCCATCTTCCAAGCAGAAAACGCCCGGCGCCTTGCGCTTGTGTGGTAGGTACTTGTAATGTACAAACAAAAAAAGGAAAAGCTATATGGCACGAAAAGAGTCGCATCTGGGCGAGTTGTTCCTCTCCACCACCCACTCAAGGCGTCCCTCAACGGCAGCTCGTAACCGTAGCCCCAGGGGGCATGGGCATCACCATAAATCATCCGTAAATTCCCCCAACCCTTTCTCACATCCCATCACATCACATCACATCAAACCAACCACCCCCCGTTTCCGCCTCACAAGCGGCCTCGCCCTCCACCCCCCCCTCACAGCCAACGCAGCCGCCGCCGCCTCGCCACCCCCAACCCTCCCCCCAGAGGAAGAACCGCCCAAATCAACAACAAACCCAACTAGATCCACCGACCGCCCCTCGCCAACCGTCACATTCCGCGCCGCCTCCACACTGATACCCCCGCCAGAAGTTGATGAACCGCTAAAAACCTTCTGCAGCGCCATCTGCGCCCCCTCGGCCCCCGCAAGACTGTCCTCCTGCAGGATATACAGCACTGCGACCCGCGCAAAGTCGAGCACCTCCTCCGACACGGCAAACACCGACCCCGACGGGGTGGGCGTCGGCATACCCGTGCCGGACATGGTCATGGTGGTGGTGACCATGCTCGTGGCCGTCGGCGATGATGATGACCGGGACGACGACGCCGACGGTTGCCGGCTGACGGAGAAGGTTGTTGCGAACGCGCCCGAGGTGAGGCTCGCTGAGAAGGTTGTTCCATCCCCGGACGGTGTTGGCCAGGGGTTGTTGAGGGTAAAGGTTGTCAGCGGGGCGAGGACGATGGTGATGGTTGTGTAGAAGACGCCGTCTACGACGGCGGCGTTGACCGCGTCTGGGCCAGAGGCTGCCTGCGCGCGGGTTTTGTCGGCGGCGTCGTCTTGGCGGGTGGCGCGGCCGTCAAAGGTGACGAGGGCGTTTTCGGCCGAGCAGCTGAGGTCTTGGGTGTCGAGTTTGGGGAGGATCTGGCGGGCGGAGAGGGGGATGGAGAAGTTGGTTTGGGCTTGGTTGATGAGCCGCGGGATGGCGTCGCCCACTTTGATCTTGTTGCCGTTGTCGGAGCCGGTCAGTGTGACGGTCGCGCAGCCGGCGTTGTCGACCACGGTGCAGTCGAAGCCGGTGAAGCCGTTGGCGCAGGTGCAGGAGCAGACGCCCTGGTTGACTACGTTGGTGCCGCCGTTGGCGCAGGCGATCTGTTGCCGGCATTGCTGGAGCTCCTCTTGGGCTTGGTTGTTGCCGTTTTGCTTGCGGACGACCAGGAGTTCGACCGGGATCACCACCGCGGCGGCGATGACGATCAAGATGACGATCACGAGCAGAATGAAGGCCCAGCAGGGCATGCCGCAGCACCTGCGTTTTCGTTTCCGGGCCGACTGCGCGTCGCTCGTCGGGACAGCCTCTTGCGAGGTGTTGAGGGTGCGATTAAAATTAATAGGGAGAGGCCACGACTGGACCTGTTCGCGGATGCTGTCCCGGAAGCTGCGCCGGCTGTTGGTCTGTGCTAGGTGTGCTGGAGGGGGAAACGCAGCCAGCATGTCGGAGAGGCCTGACCGGTGCTTCTCGCCGTCGTACGCATAGTCGGGAAAGTCGTCCAGGTCGTCGAACCGGCTGGCAGGCCTCCGCCCCTTCTCTAGGCTGGCGGCCAATCTCGTTGCGCGCCGGATGAGATCTGGCAGGCTCGTCAGGCTCCCTCTCGCCTCGGCCTTGCGCACAGCATCGATATCCAGCCGGGGTGGCCGCCGTATCGCCGAGAACCGACTGTACGCCGGGCCCCCAGAGGGTGAGGGTGTGGTCCGCGGTGACGGGGTTGACGGATCGTCGGCACTCGCTGACGAGTAGGCGTTGAGCATGGTATCCGGTGTCATGGCCACCCCGATGGGGAGCCGCGCCGCTAACGGAATCGTGCCGGAGGAGCTCGAATTTTCCAGGTACCCCGTCCCGTCCTTGAAAGGCCCCTGGACAGGCTGCGGCCCGGCGCGCTGATCACGGTCCGCCGGATCCGTTCCCCGGGATGACGCTGCGCTCACCAGCGTAGGCTTCGCTCTTTTCCCTATGCTTGCATTTCGTACTAGCCGGCTCTCCTCGGCATCGTCGTCTCCGTATGCCGACTCGTCAATCGCTTCGCCATAAATAGGGTCCGGGAAATCGGGGCTCGGTCCTGGTGACGGTGAGCCCCAGTTATCCGGCATCGCGGCACTCGACGCGAACGACGCGTGGGACCGAGCCCGGGGGCTCTCCTCGGGGATCGGGGAGACGAAGGAGGCATTTGAATAGAACGAGGAAGCACCTCGTCTCGCGGACGGTGGCGGTCCGAGATTGACGCTTCTTCGTGGGGGTCCTGGTGGTATTTGCGCCGGGAGCGGAAAGTCGGGGATCGATCCAACAGACGACAGCGTGGATGGCCGTGACACGCTCGAAGGGGTCTCCGGGACCGCCAGCAACTCCTGGCCGGTAGATTCCCTCCCGGATCGGGGTCTGTACTGGAAAACTGGTGTGTGATCCTGCACCCTGGAAGCGTCCAGAATCGAAGGTACCACGCTCGGGCGCGGAGGTCGCTGGGGCGGCTGCGCATTCCCCGGTGGCGGTCGAAACCGCTCGCCGTCAACCTGAGTAGGGGCTATGATGGCTTCCGGCAGCGGCCATTGCGGCGCTGGCGACGGTCTCGAGATTGGCACGCCGATCTGCCCGTCCCTCGTCTGCAATGGCACGCGCGCCTGCGGCCGTACGTCTCGCGGCAGTCCGGTAGTTGATCCTGCAGCCGGCTGGCGAGGAGCGGACGGCCGGGCCATTTGCGGCTCTTCTGGCGGGATGGCGTCCCTCGGGAGGCCGGCGGCGGCGCGTTCTCTTGCCCTCCTAACGGATCCCAGCCCTGGTCGATCCATATCTCTCCCATCTTGAGGATTCATTTAGTTGAAACTGCTTGCACCACAACACATGCGGAACCCCTCTAGTCCCTCTCTCTTGCTAGGTGCTCGGATATCCTCCCAACGCTTGTCCACGGTTCGAGTGGCATAGGAGGATGTCGACAGAGCGAGTCGTCTCCAGGAGGTTGCGGTACCGGGTTCGAGGCTCGTGGATGAGTGCTGGTCCGCTCGGGGAGCCGGCGGTGTAATATATCAAGATGCTCCCAACCGTTTAAACGGCGACGACGGGGTAGCGCAAACGGCGGGGGCCCAACTTCAAACCAAGGCCGTGGAACGGGTTGGTGTATGTACCCGTGGCGAACAACGAACGAACGCAATCAATGCCAATAAAGAACGAGAATGAAGGGCACCAGCGTGTAACACAGCGCCAGCTGGGTCGGTCAGGACAAACACGAAAAAGAATGACTTTGTCAACAGGCCAATGACCTTCGGCCGCGCGAAGGCAGAAGGGCGAGGAAGTCTGTCTGTCCTCGGGAAGGGAGGTAGTTAGCCTGCAAACAGAAACAGGGCTGGCAGGAGAGGGAGAGGGAGGCCCGGGAAGGCTGGCCGTGCAACATTGTTCCAGAAAAGCCTTTTGCCGGATTTGCTCCCATCAGGATGACCCGACCAATGCGGGCTCGAGCGGGAGGGTGGCTTCACCCGCAGCCTCCGCCAAGCGAGGAACCCTTAAACAGCCGGGTCGCAGAAGGGGTCCGGCTTGGGGGCGGCATCACGTCCGTTGTGACGTTTCGACGAGTCGTGGGAACACCCCTGTCGCCGCACACGCCGCCATCCCAGCACCCGCGAGCCGTTGACCAGAGCGCAACAAGTACAAAAGAAGCAGCGCAGCTATTCAGAAGATGCTTGCTCCGTCTGTCTTGCCACGCTCTTGTTCGACCAGCAACGGATGGCTTGGAACCCGGAAGAGAGGGGCGGCGGCAGGACGGGTCGCAGTATGCAATACAGGGGCGGGCACCCCGGTACTGGCGGGAAAGGAAAAGGGGGGGGTCGCGGGGAGGGGGGGTCCAAGATGAAATTGTGCACGTACGAGGAGACGCGGGTAAGGCGGAGGGTTCCTGTTTCAGGTTGGCGGAACAGGAAGGCTCTTGGGCAGAACTCCCCAGCAAAAGCAGCAGGCACCGCGTCTGAAGGTTGGTGATCAGGAGAAAATCAAGCAGCACCCGCAGGAATCCGCGGTGCTGGGCGCCGGGCGTCGAGAGAGGTGGCTCGGGAAGCGTCGTGGCTTGTGATCGATAGCGCCGGGGGCTGATGGCGTTTAGAGACGTCGGACGGACAATAGCGCCCAGAAGCAATGGTCCCGGATGACCGGCCGCGCCCAAAGTGGAACAGCGAAACTTAGTGGAAAGAAGGTGGAAGGAAATGAAAATGAGGTGGTGATGTCGTCAAGACTATGCGACCTGGAAGCGAGGTTCAAAGAGAGTGCGTCGAGAACAGCAAAAACCACCAGAGACAGATCACCGGCCCAACGCAGGGAAAAACTGGATGCAGCGGGCGGCAGCGCGGAGAGACAAAAGGTGCAGAGTTGAAGGCGCGCGACGTGATGTGATACAGGGCCCTTGCAGCCGTCGGAGGAGCATCACCCACATCCACCCCGGGCTGGGCTGGAAATGAAGGGTGGTCAACAAGGATGAACGCAGCGCTGGGGACACTCGCTAGTGTGGTGGACTCAGGTACGGAGACCAAGAATAGGTAGGTAGCGTAGCAATGGCCGGAACGGCTTCGTCGACCTGGGATGGGCACGACCCATGGACGGTTGGTTTCGACATTGGATGACGAAACGATGCGAGGATTCGACGGATGGATAACGGTGACACCAAGACTCGCAAAATAGAAGCGCCTTGTCAGACAGCTTTCTGCGGACGGCACATTGCTCCTGCGAAGCAGACGTCGAGCAGTGCTTCAAAGGTGCTCGTTCCAATGCGGGTATCAGGGCCTAGGCATGATGCGCTCCGGGGATGCCCCCGAAACGAAACCGAAATTCTCGCCTTGGGCGCAAAAAAGAGGAGCAGTATCCGTGCGACGCTAGCGTGATTTTCGCTCCATGTTTCGGCTCGGATGGCAGGCCGAGCTCTCCCTCGAGGGATGGTGCAAAAAATAGACTGTTTCTTTTGAGAAGTTGGAGTCTCTTAAAATTATTCGTCCTGCGTCGAAATTGGGTGCGGCGTCACCAGTGATGGACGGCAGTCTGCCATCGAACCATCGAGCCCGGCGCACGCCAAAGAGAGAAGGAAGGGGTGGGTACTCTCTCAATCGAAAACACTAGCGCGGGTCACTCGCAGGATCCACGATCCCCGCTTGTCAGGGCAGGTGGGGCCGGCCTGTGTGGGGATGTGGCCGATTGGGTTGCGCCTTGACGGAACCCTGACAAATGTTCCGGTTCGGACACCTCGACTGTCGAATTCTCGAGTGCTGATTTCGCGCGCCGGGCAAGTTGCGGCCCCAGGCAGTTGATCAACCTATATAAAGAAAAGATGACCCGACTTGATCATCCCACTCTCTTGTAGTTCTTCTCGAGAACAAGCGCCAGCCAAAGCAAGCCCTATGCTCCACAGATCTCACACTCCCAACGCTCTCTAGGACGGATCACAGGATCACATATTTAACACCAGCGGAGTCTGCCCGAAGAGCCACCAGAAACGAAACAGGAACTTGCCTGCGCAGAGTCTAAACTCTGCAATGTCATGTAAACTCCCACACACATCAGGTGTCAGCCGGTCGCTTCCCAGGCCTTCTCTGTGCGTTTGCAGCAGAGCTGCACCATCTACATCCATACCCAGAAACAGCATTCTCGGCTCCAACATGATACCGCCAATATCTCTTCCGCTGGCTGTGAAAAATGCTATATCGTCCGCACTCAATACCATGCAATCCAGAGTGTGGGATAGCGTCTGTAGGTGGCAGGCGGGCGGGCACAAGTCACTATCCCTCTCCTCGACCCAAAGCTCGATTTTCCATTACCTCGTTTGCGCGCTGATATCCCACGTACCCCCTCCTGAAGGCGCAGGTGGCCCCCCCCCCCAGGCCATTCCGATAGACCCCTTTGTAAACTCGGACTGCTAAGCGCGCACTTGCGCCGTGCCGTCCATGTAACCACCCACCCCTTCCTCCCAACAAAAAAGTACCTAATAAGGTTAGGAATAGGTATGTCTGCAGTAGGCAGGTTGGCGCCGGCGGTGATGCGGCACAGGTGGCGGTCATCATCATGAAGAGGTTACCCACGCGCGGCAGCGGCAAGGCGTTTTTTCGTCAATGTAAACGGGGTGAAGTCGCTAGAATTTATACAACAACAACAATAAACTCCTCGCCGTCCGAGCTCATATCCAATCATGACGGGCGTGTCTGATACCATAGATCATTCGTCGTCGTTCATAGCTCATGTCATGTCTGGGTCCACACCCGGCCAGCCGCCCAGAGCAACCAGCGAAAGCGCCTGACAAGCGGGGAGAAGAAGGGGAGCCCATCACAGAATGCTACACTGTTCCTTCCGTCTCTTCTTGCGGCGTCGCTTGGCGCCCGGGTCGTCCGCCCGTAGTGGATACGGGTCACCGCGCGCGTCGTCATGGATGTCGTCCCGCCGCAGCATCTGCCGGCAGAGGTCAATGAAGGCCTCGTCGACGTTGGCTAAGGTGGAAAGATGTGTCAGTGCTTGTTTTTCGTCACTTGTTGGGGCGGCACCTACTCCGTGTCCTGGCGCTGGCTTCGTAGTAGGGCGCGCTCCACCGCTGCGAGAGGGAGAAGGCCTTGGCGCGATCCACCGCCCGCTGATCCTCCAGGTCGGCCTTGTTCCCGACAATCACGATCGGGATGTCCTCGTCGTCCTTGATGCGGATGATGTCGTCGCGCAGCGTCTCGAGCTCCTCGAACGAGGTCCTCGAGGCGATGCTGAACACCAGGAGGAAGCCCTGGCCGGTTTTCATGTAGAGATCCCGCATAGCAACTTGTGGTGGTGTCAGCGGTGCACTCGGGGGCTTGGATGCCGGATCACTTACCGAATTGCTCCGTGCCAGCTGTGTCGAGACTGATCCAGTGTCAATGAGGCGCTCAACCCAACCAGAACGCAAAAGTGAGGCTTACATCTCCAGCACTACTTGGCGGCCCTGTCACAATCATGTCAGTTGATGTTCTTATAATAAATAAGTATTCAGACCCAACTTACATCAACGGCCCTCTGCGTCCTGTACGAGTCCTCAATGGTGGGATCATAGCTCTCGATCCATTCGTTGTGCACGAACTGGGCTGTTTACACATTGTCAGCACCAAAAAGGGGGTTCAGGGGTCTCAATTGTGGGGGCAGCTGCAAGCACGCACCAGTCAGACAACTCTTCCCGACGCCGCCTTAAGTAAGCAGGGACCGGATGTCAGCAGATGCTGCATGTGACGGGGGGTCTTGGCAGGAGGAGGGTTTCGCTGCTCTGCTCGGAGTCGGAGCGGACACACCTGGACCCAGAACGACCACATTGAATTCCCGGCTGTAAGCAATATGTTAGCATGCTATAGCCCAAGATTTCAAAGTCATCAAGACTCTGAGGTATGGAAACCATAAGAAAATAAATAGGGGAGGACCGGGGTGGACTGACCCGAGCCTTGCTCGGCCAGATCAGACGGAACCCAGAAACTTGGAAATGAGGAAAAAAAGGGGGATCTGCTCACCAAGGTTGGTAACTGAATTTGGACGGCATTGTCCCCAGAAATTCGATCCACCCTGTAACGCGCGTTTGTGACGCCCTTCGCACCTGGGGCTCCTTTTCCCGCCCGTTGTCTTCACCGAGTCTTTTCGCGCAGCGCCAACTCCTCACGGGGAACGCCGAAAGGGCGGATGCGGCGGGTCACCAGACCAGAGGCTTCTACATGCAGAGAAACCAACCGGCGACGACACAGGACCTTCGGGAAGAGGTGGGGGGGGGGGGAAGGGAGGTGGACTGGGAGGAGGGAGAAGAGGACGAGATGTGTGATTCCCCCTTTGCCCAGAATTTTTGGGACCCCTGGACCCAAGACGTGTTGGAGGAGCAGCGGCGGCGCTGGGGCCGACCGACAAAAAAAATGGGGGCTTGCTGGCGAGCGAGGCCGGGGGAAACAGGGGGTCACAAGCGCGGAGGATCGGGATTTGCAGGCCCAGCCGGAACCGGCAGTTTTAGCGGGCCGTGGGCATGACAGGCGAGCGGTTGAACGTCGCCGATTGCCGGCTGCACCGTGCGCAGGGACCGAGCGTTGTGGAAGGTCCCGTCCCGGGGATGTTCGAACGGCCGGCAGACTTGAGATGAACTGCTGGTGCAGCGAACGGGCAGTCGAGATGTGGAGGGTAGGTAGAGAACGAATGCAATATGGTTCGGACGCCGGCAACAGACGAGTGCTAGAAGGCGTCCCAACAACGCATCTAAGCGCGACCAAGTGGAAACCCGCTGCTGCTGGCCCGAGCGAATCCGGAGCCGCGGTGCTGGTTGCGCGGGGCAGATGGGGAGTCGGTGACTGGCCGGATTGGTCCGATCTGGGTCTGAAGCTGCGAATAGAAACGCAGAGGTCTAGGCCTTCTCGTGTTGGGACCGAGTCGACGCGGCTCGGTGCGATCGATATAGACAGAGGCGAGATCTCAGACAGATGGTTCTGGCCAGCAAAGATTGTATACACTGTATACACAGTATGGCGCGAGCAAGCAATAAACAGTGATGCCGCAAACCACAAGACCGGTGACAGTCGAGTCGAGTGCGTGTCTCGGAGGGCAAGTCTCTCTTTTTGTGCTTTTTCCTCTGCCCCACGCGCACCTTCCTGGACGGACGCGCAACACGTACAGAGAATTGCAGGACGGTGACTCGAGGGACTCGATGGATTGGGACACAAGCGAGGCTGACGGACCGACCAGGAGGATCTGTCACGCTGCAACAGCGTGCTTCGCGGGCCAGGACTGGTGCAAGGGCAGCCGAGTCGCATATTTAAATATTTCAAGGCCAGGTCCAGCCAATTCGCTCCCACATCTGACCCCCCTGCTCTCGACCAACGACGTCTGCTCCGGATGCAAGCCGACTCTGGTAACCACACCACGTTCAAGGTGCAGTGTTGTGTTGTTCCCACCTGCATGCGCAGCGAATGCAGGAACAAGTCAGGCCTGGACCTGCAGTTGGACGGCAGCTGCAAACAGGAGCCCCTTTCCCGCAACACGCAAGGCCAACCGCTCTTGCCAGGCTTCCGAGTTGCACCACCGTCCCTTCCCCATTGTCCGCCACCGTCAAAAACCTCTGCACGATGCCCCATTTGCTCGTTGGGCCATCGGCAGCCCTCCTCTGACATCATTCTCGTCCGTTTGATCGCCAACAGCCCGCCCGGCCGCTGGGGTAGCACCAGGTAGCGCAACACGGAGCCAAGTTTGCCTCTCTCCATGTCGCTCGACACTCTGCGGTGGACTGGAAGCCGGCAGCACAAGCACAGCTTTCACGCCGACAGCCCCATCCGGCCGTGCGACTGGGAGCTGACATCGCGTCCAATTGCCTTATATTACAAGTAATCCCACCTCCTTAGGCGCTGAAGCCGCGGGACCTTACCCTTGGTGCATGGCCTCATCGACTCGTCGACCAACCAAAGCCGCCCACCACGACCCTTCCGGCAGTTACACAGCAGAGCGTGGGGGGTTGCCGAGTTCGCGAATCCGTCTCCCCCGCAACCGAGGTATCTACCTACCTACCCAAGGGCCCTACGTTACCATCCTCAAAAGTCACAAAATCCGAGATCGCACCGAGTTGGGCACCAAGACCTCGCAGGCCAGGTTACACCGCAGCTCGTATCTCGATGTGTTTGCTCTTGTTCGCCGCTGATGGGCTTGATGAACAAGCAGCACTTTTGCCTGACTGGGCGTGACATGGGCCCTGTCATGTGTCCCGGCCTGGTGTTTGTGACTGTGCAATCAAGGGGTTCAGGGGGGCCCCTTTTTTCCCCTATCACCCATTCAGCTTCCTAGAAGCTGAACTAGGAAGATGAATTCCTCTATGCCGAGCCTGGCAAAGTAGACGGTAAACAACGGTTCGGTTTCGTTTCAACTCGGACTTGGGAGCCACCGGCGTAGTCATGCCCAGTCCAGACATTTATTCATGTTCCGGAGATACCGAACTAATTCGACGCCTTCTCCTGGTCGCTCAGAGCGGGTGCGGAACCTCGCTCCACGTCTCGCCCTTCGGCACCGTCTATCGGGGTCTCTTTTTTGTCGCCGGTGTGGCCGGCGCCGTTATCCTTTTTCCGCCCTTTCCTTTCCGCGAACTTGAACGGGATCCCCTGCAACTCATGCTCTGCAGCGATATCGTCAAACGTCTTGCCTTCGGCGGCTGCTGCTTTCCGGATCTTTCTCGTACGTGCCAGCCATATCAGGTGGGAGGAGAAGATGCCGATTTCGAGGAAGCAACTGGGTCCATGTGTTAGGACGCCTTCACTTGACGTAAAAGTTGACAACTCACCACACGATATAGAGAACACCGCCCAGAACGTCAAAGGTGCTTTGAGCAACTGCAACATGTCAGCCGGTATACCAACGACCAGGTGCAGTAAGCTAGAGTTGTCTACCTACCCAGGGCCATGAGCGAAAAGAACGCGCCAGACCAGTCCATGGCAAGAAACACCTAATACGGTACTCTCAGCGGCTGCGCCTTTCAGGGGAATTCTTCTCGGGATGCTCACCCAGTTGATCCCCACCACTCGTCCTCTCCGCTTCCAGAGCTCGCCGTACGGCGGGAGCAGGCCTGCGGCAAGCAGGATGGCGGCTATGATCCCCACGACCATGATCGGGACCTCGTTGCCGCTGTCATAGATAGGCTTTGGACGTTAAATTAGCTGGCTAAATGTGAGCACATAAGAGAAATGGACAGGACCTACCTTCAACGTGAGAATCAGCGCGGCTTCGACGCCGGCAAAGACGGCAGCGACAACGACAGCCAAGAGTAAAGCCTTCCATGCCGGCCATTTACTAGGTATCCCACGGCATCAGCAACCATCCATCCCATTAACACCTAACCTAAGCGGGTACCGTACCTGTTATACCGCAGGATCTGTGCCCACGCCACGAGGCAGAGAGCCATAAAGATCTGCGGCTGCACCTGAAGGGGGATGTTGAAGTTTTGCGCGACGGCATAGACCCCGAAGGGGAGCCCGCCTGCGGGGTGGACAGTCAGTCAGCAAACGGCACGAATGCCTAGACTGGTATCGAGGGACGCACATAGAGCCCATAGGAACATCATCAACCCGGGCAGACCCTCGGTCTTTTTTGTCCGCCAGTTGGTCCATATTTGAGGGATGAGCTGGAAAAGGGGGTCAGTATGCCCTTGGATACCTAGGTAGGGATGGGGGGGTGGCGGTACAGACCTGGACACACCATAACCTGGAGAAGGAGAAGTAACAGCCAAACCGTCAGAGGATGGATTGTACCGCTTGGGCTGATAGGATCTTACACTTGGACTGGTTAGCTCCTCACTTGACTGTGCCTTTGAACCAGGGGTCGGTTCTCACCTGTTCCGATTGTCTGTTGGGCGAATGCTGGTCAGGGCACGTCCTGGTGATAAGACGGGATGGGGGGGTGTTGTTCTGCACTCACGCCTAAGACATTGGCGGCCTTTGGGGGTTACATGTATCGTCAGCATGGACGGAACATGGTGGTTGTTGAGGGGGCCATCCATACAACGGGTATCTCGGTCTGGGGAGCCATGAGTCCGGAAGACTGAACGAAGAGAGCGGGTGAGTTCGGATTTGTGCACCGGGATATGGGTCCCGGCAGGTGTACTGCTTGTCAAAGTCCGATAAATGCTCTGCGAGTTGGATTGGTGAGACAAAGGAGGCGTGTAAAGAGAGACCGAGAGTCGCTGGATTTGGCTGATCCCCCCACGCATGGAGCTGCAACTCCCTGTCTGGGAATCAATTATGTCACATCTCAACGGAGAGATAAGTAGCTCCTGGCTGCTATTGAGACATCCTGCAACGAAATATCTTATCACTCTGAGAGATAGAGAAAAATACTGGAACATAACCAGGCAGGCGGTGAAGGCAAGATTTCGTGAAACCGACATGCTCGGACCTTGAGGCTTCCATGTTCAGGGCTTTGAGCGCCTGTTTAGCTCTCAGGTAGGTGCCAAAGTATTCGCACTGTACGGTCTCGGCGCTGAAAAACGAGTTGGTGCCGCTGTATTTACTACCGGGTAAGCTACTGCCATAAGTCCGTGCACCCACCTCCCGATCAGGCCACCAACCGATCAATTTTCCCCAT